>JAJHUR010097403.1:0-11003 GCA_027495735.1 Lutjanus campechanus
TGGAGAAGAATAAAGTGTCAGCTCTGATTCCTCACTGTGGTCTTTATTAATAGTAAAGTTTAAAGAGTCACAGTTCTTTATTCAACAGTACACTGAGTTTAAATCAGTTTACTGTGATTCTGTTTATGATCAGCAGTGATGGAAGCTGAAATCATGACATGTTGTTAAATGTGAGGGTTTAGGATGAAAGTTTGGTCGACTTCAAGGTAACAACAAACACTGAGAGTCATTTAGAAAACAAATGAATTCCTGAGCTGATTAAAACCATTCAGAACAACTTTTCTATCAGTCTCCATTTTAAAACCTGCCTTTAAAAGCTGCCCAAAATATTTTTGGGAGGGAGCAGATCTGTTTGGGTGGGCTACCAGAATAATTTGTGTATAATATAAGTAATGTAAATTAGCTTTGTTTAATATCTACTTTTCTTCTGTTTTCTGCAGGTTCTCCTCCACAGAGAGAAACTGTTCCTGTAATGGAGCTTCAGAGGTGCCACTTAAAAACACCGCTTGAGCTCGAGTGTGTGTGAGTGTGTGTGAGAGTGTGAGAGTGTGTGTGAGAGTGTGAGTGAGTGTGTGAGAGTGTGAGTGAGTGTGTGTGTGTGTGTGTGTGGTTTTCAGCTCATCCCATTCTTGTAAACAAAATATCTCATGAATGCTTTGAGGGAGTTTTTTCAATCAATGACTATAAATGACCACTTGGACTGAAGATGAACAGATCAGATTTTGGTGGTCAAAGGTCTCTACTCAGCAGAGTGTAGATAACTGCCAGACAACAGATGGTGAAGCACCTACTGCAAATCCACCACAGCTGCTGGATGCAACCAGCAGAGATTCAACATTTGTTGTCCTGAGCTGAAATTTCAAACTGAAGCAGTTGTTGATCACTTTCACCCCCTGGTAGCTGATTAAGAAGAGTGAGAAGTCAACTGTCAATGATCATATAAATGAGGTGATGAGCTGTTATATCCAAAAGGTCAAAGGGCAGCTCCACTGTGACATCATAATGTTCAGCTCTCCATCAGTCGTCTGTCCTCCTCCAGAACTCAATGAGACGAAGCCACACTTACAATAATGTTTTTTAAAAAGATCATATTGATCGTATCAAGTCGAAAGGTTAGTTTTAAAAACTCAGGTGCTCAAACCTCAATAATCAGGTGACTTTATGGTAGAAGTATTGTTTTTAGTGTTTGGATTGAAATCAGTAAATTTTGTATTAGAGGTGTAACATTTCTCCAAATCCACAGTTCACACACACACAGATGTGTAATGTTACCTGCAGTTTTAACCTGCAGTGCCTTAAACCAAGAGCAAAAACAATCCTCCAACTTCTACAAAGGAAGCTTTTGAAACAAAGCAATAGTTGAGTCCATAAAATGTTGAGCACCTGCAGCCTGAATAAGACAAGAGTTTTGTAAATAATGTTACTTAGATACTGTATATAGGTGATGGGAAAAATGGAAAAAGATTCTCTCCTTTGTTACAGATGAGGGAGATATTTTACTGATATATAAAAGCTTTTGAATGTGATAAATTACATTACCTGCCGGTTGCCTTCTGTGTTCCTGTCAGTACATGCATGGAAAGCTTTCGACAGGGTCAAATGGAATTTTCTTTTTTCTGTTTTACATTAATTTTAATATGGGCTTTAATTTAATTAAATGGACCCCAGTTAGTTTAAGAAAAGTCCCAAAGCAGCAGTTAAGCTAATTGTACCTCCTCTGACCTCTTCTCTCTTTCCAGAGAGACGAGACGAGGCGTCCATTATCACCTTTGCTTTTTGCAGTGGTAACTGAACCACCGGCATCACGTGTACGAGACAATATAAGAATCAAAGGACTGAACATTAATCATAAAGAACTTAAAATATCACTACATGCCGATGACATCATTTTATGTACAACATCCTGAAAATTCAACATTATAATTATTTAGTCTAATAAAACAATTTGTGAAATATTCAGGAAATAAGAAAAAGTTAAACAATTCTTGCCTCTTACATATGACGCCAGCAGGAAAAATATATAAATCTTTAACCCTTTCATTGGACACCAGAAGGTTTGAAATACTTAATATTACACTACATTTTAAATAAATATTACACTACATTTAAATAGCATTTTCAAAGAAATTAGAGCCCTCGTTCTTATAACATTGATTCTCCCTGAGATTAAATTTTCAAATGTTATCATGTCATTCATTTGTATTTTTAAATCTCTAAACAAATACATTTATTTGTTGTAATAAAAGATTAAGAATTATTATCCTGACACACATGAAACTAGAGCACTCGGGGGTTTGGTCTCCTCAGTCTCCAGTGTTACTTCTCGTCAGTCCAGTTACAAAATGTAGTGTTACAGTCTGCTGGGAAACAAGAGGAGACGTTTTTTTTGACCCCCAGCTTTTGGACTTGTGACATTTATAAAACAGTTTAATAAGATAAAAACATGTTTCTGTGTTTTACTGTTTTTAACAGTTTTGAAGGATTGTAGGAAGAAACTTCGTATCACCAGTTGTTTCCATCAGTCAGAATCTGATCTGATTTAACTCTTAAAATACACGTACATGGACAAATTATTGTGTTTTTAATTATAAAACAGTTTAAAGATTTGTGTCATAAAAACATGCCGTTAAAATCATTTATTGATGAGGAAACTGAATATGACATTCCCAATACAAACTATTTTTTAAAAATATATTCAAATTGCGAATGTTGTGTGTTAATTTACCAAAGAAAATGAGCTGAGTTTTGGATTATTTGTGTTTGGAGTACAGGAGATATTAATATCCTCCATTACAATTAAAGGTACAATCAGTGAATTTTATTATGTTGTAGCCAGAGAAGTCTTTCTTTCCTTAAATGTTTGGGGGAAAGATCTGGAGATGGGTTTAGATGAAAATATCTGGTCAAATGTCTGTTCATACTTTTACCATTTATAAAATATTGATTACCATAATGTACTTTACAAAGAAATATGTATATATTAGTTTGGAAGAATGAATTACCAGCTGGACTGTGTTATCACAATTCATTCTGTTATAGAGACAGACCTCAGAAAAACAAACAAACAAACAAAAAAATCAGGGGCATATTTTTCAAGAACTCTGGTCCTCACTATTTTCTTGCTTTTCAAAAGGTGATAATTTATGAATTTGGGCATTTTCTGGACTTTTTTAGATTTGGATGTCGTGTCTTTATATACACTCCATAAACAATGGAGCATGTACTTATTTTTATTTTGTTTATTTAATTTACGTAAAACAAAAAGAGCAGCTGACATTGGATATGAAGTGAACTTTGGCAATAAAGTTTGATTATGAATAGCATATAATTTAAGTCTCAAGACATTTGCCAAGCTGGAGTTTGTAATTCTGTGCATTAAAGTGTAAACTTTATAAAGAGCAGCAGCCTTTTTATCTTAACATGTGCCTTGTTTGGTTTGGTTGTTGTTTTGTATCCTGACGCTGAATCTGTAGCACTGAAGTAGTTTTGTAGTTACTGTAATTAAAACACTGTTTTCAGCTTTGTGGCAATAATGTTTTTTTCCACGGTGCCTTTGTGAACGGTTTGTTTGTCTTTAGAGATGAGAGGAGTGTCTGAGCTTGTAAAGGAGCTGTTCCTCCTTCAGTTTTAGCAAAAAATTCATAATCATTACATTTGGAGATAAGTGGTTTTCACAGGACAGTAACAGTACATTGTATTTCAAGTTTATTTTAAGTTTATTTGCACTTAACAAATGTATTGAACTTCCATGTTTTCATATCTTTTGGCAGCCTTTTTTATATTTTCATTTTGAATTTGAACCTGTGGTTTCAAAGAGTCTTGTATTTTTTCTGTGGATTTTTATGTTAAAGTTGTGAAGTTGTCTGTCAATTTAATTATTGAAAACTACAGCAGTGTGTGCCATAATCACAAGCAAGGTCACATTTTTTTAAATAAACTGGACCAAAGAAAATATGATGTCACTCGATGAAATAAAGATGATTTTTAAGATGATGTTTCTGACTTGTCTTTTCAACATGTGGTCCTTTTGTTATTTGAGCTGTTAGTTAGCAGACAGCTACTGATGAAGCAACAACACGTTTAAATTTGACATCAGATTCTCTGTCATATTGATCTCTGTAGGATCAATTTTGAGATTTAATCATATCCAGACAATTAAAAGTTTTTACATTCTGGCTCCTGGTGAGGAGAAACAGAGCAAAGCTTCCTCTCTGATCTCTGGACAGTGACAACTTTACTTTGAACAGCAGAAAGATGAATCTGCTCCTGAACTCATCATCTCTGTGTTACACCGTTTGGGGCCCCCTGGTGGCTTCGGGGGCTCCGACCACTTTGGCTCCCTGCTGTGTTTTGTTTCCAGCTGGTAACATGTGAAATGAGGACAGACTGAATCAAATCTGAGTCAATAAAACATTATTGTTTAATGTCTGTCATTAATCATGAATCCACAACACAGCAGTTTGTTTAGTGAGTAGGAAAAAAAAAACGTGAGTATTTACATCTACTGTCGTACACATACA
The DNA here is from genome assembly GCA_027495735.1 of Lutjanus campechanus. NCBI lineage: Eukaryota > Metazoa > Chordata > Actinopteri > Lutjaniformes > Lutjanidae > Lutjanus > Lutjanus campechanus. The sequence continues at coordinate 4,521 of JAJHUR010097403.1, forward strand.
CAGTTTATTCCCATGCTAACACAATAAAGACTTTTATATACAAGAAATACTTATTAGCATCATTGTACAAAGGAAAACCATCAGAGTCACTCTCACTATCTGGATTTGTCATCGATGCAAAATACACAAAATAATAAAGAACCTCCGCTCAGCTGCCCTGAAATCATCAGAATAATTAGACAAAAGGAACTCGTATTGTTTGCTGTCGTTTAGGTTTAAAAACAGTTTTACATCAGAAAGTACAAGGCAAGACGATCACAATCTACATGTATACAAGGTTTGCCCTTTATGATCCGTATAAATACACTCTCTCCTGTTTATATGTACAGAAATCAACCCGTCTCTGCTCCTCGTGCACTGAACATCATCTTCCCCTTCACGTCCCTCCTCTTTTTATCCATCACAGCTTTTAACAAAAGAACAGAAAAAACAAAGTGTTCAGTGGTTTTAGTGTCACATCAGGCTCACCGCTGGACTCACCGCTTGGCTCACCGCTGGGCTCACCGCTGGACTCACCGCTGGACTCACCGCTGGGCTCACCGCTGGACTCACCGCTGGACTCACCGCTGCATCGCTTGGTGAGATTTGTCTCACCGAAGTCGAGCTGCGTTCTTCCGCTTCAGTCAGGACAGAAAATGAGCTCCACACTTCTCCTCCTCTGTTCACTTCTCTTCACTCAATCCAGCTTCTTACAGGACACTTTCAGACATTTTTAAACAATTTTAGCAAATTTCTCATCACTTCAACATGTTCATGGTGTGTTTCTGTTTTTAACACCTCAGACAGATTCAACAGATTTTTTTTCATTCTGTTTCAGAGAGGTTAATTTCACTGTGTGGTCATTTTGGAAGAGAAGAAGAAAAAAGACAACGTAACGACAAAAAGCAAATTTCTCCTCTATAAGAATTTAACTTGAAAATTCTTCTCTTCTTCAAAAATTTTCCATATTGGCAAGAAAAAAAATCTGCATTTCTCTGGTTTTCAAGCAAGACAGGAAACAGTTTGTCTCTTACAGTGATATCAGTTCTTCTTTTAGTCATATCACCTGTGGTGTACCTCGAGGATTATTATTTTTAATTTATATTGATGCACCAATACCACTTTTTTCACACAAAGTACAAGTACTAACATTTGGGTACTTGCTGATATCAAGTACAGATACAAATACTTAATAATGCCATTAAAGTTTTTACAATAACTTTAAAAACATGTTTTATTTTCTCTGTACATTTTTGGGTTATTTGTAGTAAGTTATTTGATATTATGATATATTTCAGTGTATTACGAACTTTAAGTTAAGTTAATTAAGTTTACTGTCACATATAATAAATAAATAATTATTTCATTATCATTTACAGCACTTTAACTAATATTTTATATTTACACGTGTAGTATTTAGTTTCTTCTTCATGCCCCTCTTGTCTAAAGTTAATTAGTTCCTACCTTGGCCCGTAGGCAGTGGGGGGTCGGAGGGTTTGTTCGCTCAAAAAATGACGCATGTTCCGAACAGACACGTCAAGAGCAGCAGCAGCCGTCTGTCAGTCCCCCCCTGCCCCACCTGAACAAGTACAAGTTCCCCCTGAGGAAGAAGGTGAGCAGCTGTGTGTTGAATTAATCCATTATTATGGAGAAAAAACATTAAAGAATAAAAAAAATGTTCTGAAATAAAAAAGCCTATAGTCTGTATTTATTTCAGAATGATTTTAATGGTTTAAAAAGCCTCAGCTGAAATATAATGTTTGGTCAGTATTTGGGACTCTCATCCTCCTGCTTTGCAGTAGGAACAGAGAACATTAGTGCTGCAGACTGGTGACTGCTCTCAATCCAATCAGAGAAATGTTTACATGTTCTGGAAATCAGAAGATTAAATAGCAACAACCATATAGCCTCTGTTTCTCCACAGATTATAATTGCATTTCATTTTAATGGAGGAGGTTATTTTGTATTTAAGTTTTGTATTTTCAGGTAATTAATCTCAAGAGAATTTTATGTTCAAGTAAATGAACATAGTATGAGTATAAGTATGAGTTTTGGAATATAGAATATTAGTCTTGCAGCAAATAATTGAATCTAAATGAATTTCATTGTATTTTCAGTGCTTCCCCTACCAACTAACTGTTTTTCTTTTCACAAATTTAGGAATGATAGTCAAAAATATCATTAAAATGCATAGTTTTATGGAAAACGGTATCAAAATTTTCCGCCAGCCTGGCAGCCGGCTATGGAAAAGTGACCCAGTAAGATTTCTTTTCATGGGGCCCAAAATCCCTGGCAGCACCCCTGCAGCCACTAGTCACTATCAATACAAACACTGTCTGTAGTGTTTAGTCAATGATTATGACACACAAAGGGTTAACAGTCGGTCTCTGCTAGAAGTCCCACCGTGCTGTCTTGGAGCACTTTTGTGTCCCCACCAATGTCAAAATCAAACCTACTCCCTTACCTGCAGCAGAGGAAAGAAGCAGAGAGACAGACAAGGAGAAAGACACAGAAACACTGAGAGGGTTGAAAATGGGAAATTATACATTTGAAAATTGGCCATAATCAGAATTTTTTATATAAAAATGAATTACATGGTGAAAATTGTTGTAATAGGCTGTGTTTAGAATTTGAACATTAATCTAAAAATAATCACCTGTACCAAATGTGATGAGTACCAGCTCATCCACTGCCACATTAGAAGGAAAATTTGAATTATAGAGAGACAATACACTTAAATTTGATTCAATTAATTAATTCATGTTAAAAGAAAGTTTGGATGGTAGTACACTTCAATTTAATTAATTCATATTCATTCAAGTCAACAGAGGAGAACAACAGAGAGACAACGGGGGAGAGAAATGTCATGTAAAAGTGAAGGTGTAATGAATAAAAAATATAAATTAAAACTTATGAAATGTGCTCATGTATTTAGCTTTCAAGACATCCGGTATTTATTGATTAAATGTATCTTTATGCATCCTGATACATTGTAATTTTTATTTTATTTTATTTATTTTTGTCAAGCTCTGCTTTTTGTGTGATATTTATTTCCCACTCCCTGTACTTCACTGTTGTTTCATGTCTGTATGATGTCATGTTGTTTGTTTAATGTCATGTTTGTTTGTATAATGTCTCTAATATGATAATAAAGTTTGTTTAAAAAAACAAACAAATCAAGATAAATAAATAAAAAAGTTTTAAATAAATATTTTGCAAAGTTTCCAGGGGTTATTGGTCTTAACAGTTTTTTTTATTTGTACAATTGGATAAATAAAAAAGTATTGTTGGATTATTTTTTACCTTTATTGATAATAAAAATATAAAAGAAAAAACAAAGACCCAGGGAATTCAGTTGAGTTATTACATTAGATAAATTAAATGTGTTTTCTGTTATGGTGATATTGAAACAACAGAACGTATTTTTATTTCATGCTGTCATATACAGTTGTTCTGGAGAAAAAGGCATAATTTAGGAAAACCACAACAATGCCTGTTATAGATCATAATAATGTTACAGTTGCTTGTGTTATTAGAACATTAAAATATACCTGATGGTCAATGTTTTACCTGTTTTAGCCATTTTTTAAATCACAACGCTAAATTTATTAAAAGTCCACCTATCTTCATTCATATTAAGTCCCCTGAATTAATTAATAATTAATTCCGATCTTTATAAACTAATTGGAAAATAACACGTCTTAAAAAATTCTCAGTCAACTCTTTCTTTCTTTCTTTTTCTTTCTTATTTCTTACTCTTATTTTATTATTATTTTTTGTATTTTATAATTCATATCTCTTGTGCTTTCTGTTCATTTCATTCTTGATTTCTTCATGATTGACTTATTGTTTGTATATTCATCAAAGAAAAGAAGAAGAAGAGGAAGAAGATGACGACAATGAAAAAGAAGAAGGAGAAGAAGAGGAAACAGAAGAAGACAGAAGACAGTACTTTTCTTTTCTTTATTGTTTCAATAACATTGCAAACAGTGCAGAAGTACACAGCAACAAACAACAAAGAAGCAGTGAGGAAGAAATAATAGTATGGAGAGTAAAGCATAAAGAGAACACAAATCAGCTCAAAAATAAAATAAAATAAAATAAATACATAAAGTAAGTGAGAGTGTGACAAGTTTCACTTTAAGAAATAAATAACAAATATTTACAGTTTTAATAGCTTTTTTTTTGTTGTTGTTTTTTGAGGACTCAACTAAAAACATATTGTTTCATTTCCTTCATTAAAACAAAGAATTTGGGTTTTTGGTTTGTAAATTTACATTTATGAATATGGAATTTAGGGTTAAAAAAGCATTAGCATCTTTTTCTCGATACTCAAAGCACCCTAATATAACATCCCTTGCAGAGAGCACAACCTGTGAAAATCTTGTCTGTTATGTCATTAACATCTCTCCAGAATTCATGTGTAAATTTACAACCAAAATAAATGAGAGCAGGTTTCAGGATGTAATTCACATAGCCTATCTATATCTCTCTTCAGTTTTTTCACTGGATAAAATCTATGAATCAACTTCAATGACACCTTATTTGTTAGAAGATACTTTTGTGATAGAGACCAAACTTTCTTTCAAGCTACATTGCACAAAATCACTCCAGTAAAATGTTGCTGTAGGAATAGATACCATTGTTAAACCATTTATCATAAAATAAAGACTTGTTCTTGTTGTTCCAAATATAACATCTGTGTGGAGAGAAGTTGTGTTTGTAAATCAGCCAAGAACAGAACTGAAGAAGCTTGTTGGATGAGCGGCGAAACTACTCCGGTACAATAGGCGGCGTTATGCACCCGTACGCACCTTATAACTGGCGTTAAGTTACAATCCGGAAGCGGGTTCGTTCAAGGTTCAAACAGCAGCAGCGCGGTTTTTCTATAGGATTATTACTTTTTAGTCACTTTACATGTGGATGACTGAAAAGAACAGTACGGGTGATAGTTAAAAGTCAAAATGTAGAAGTGTTCAGTCAAATGGAGAAAGTTCTGACTGAACTGGAGGGAAACATGTTGTGGACGAACATGAAGGAACCGTCTGACAGCTCTGAGGACGATTTAAGGTAAACTGATACTAACGTTAACTTCTCTGCTTTTTGTTAATTCGTTCAACAAATACACGGTTTACAGTTACAGCAGTATAGTGTTAAACTCAGTTTAAACTCAGACATACATCGAAAAGTAGAGCAGCTACACACTGAGGTCTTTGCTATGAAACATGCGCTACACCGGCAGACTGAAACGAGTGACGGTCTGCGTGCAGTCACGGCGGACGTGAACCGCCGAGTTTGTGCCCTGGAACAGCACTCTGACCACGGCTGTGCCGGCCTCGTTGCGCCGGCAGGGCGGCTGGACGCAGGGAATGCAAGCGCCGCGCATGCTACCAACTCAGTGGCTGTTGGAGGTGCTGGCGGCTCGGCGGAGGCGACTGAAACTCCAGATGACAGACACCGAGGAGAGGCACAGGGATCGCTGCTAACAGTGGAGAGCGATACACCAGCACTTAGCCTTGGGCTACCGACGCTCTCGCCTGGGTCGTCAAAGTGGAGCCAAGTTGTGAAAAAGGGGCTACGGAAGCGCACTGAGGATTCTCAACAGGGATTACACACCGGCAAATCTGCGTTGGGACAGAAGAAAGCTGGCAAAACTATTGTGGGCACAGGAGCTGCAGGAGATATCAAGATGATCACAACTAAACGGGTGAGAGTCTTTGCAACTAGGTTTTCACCCGACATAGACACTGAAATATTGCGCGCTCATCTTGAGAATAAACTTGGACGTGACGTGTCATGTGAAAGGATCGCTACTGTTAACAGCAGATATGCATCATTTAAAATATCCGCTGAATGTCAAGATGTTGGTGATATGTATAACCCGGAGCTCTGGCCAGAGGGAGCATATGTGCGGCGTTTTTATGAACCACGTAGAGCTGGAGTCATTGGTGCTAATGCGGCTACTCTATCTGCTGGGGCAACGAGTGTGCCCGCTACTGCCATGAATGCCTAGTATGATGTTGCTATGGATATAAGCGTCCTGTCATACAACTGTCGTGGCCTGCGCTTGGGTCAAAGCGCTGTGGATAAAGCTCGCCGCATTATTGTTGATCAGTTGTTGGAGCACTGTGACATTCTGTGCCTACAGGAAACGTTTCTAGCAAAGCAGGATTTAGAGGGACTAAACTCCATCAGTGGCAGTTTTCATGGTGCCGGAGAGTCCACCACTGACCTCAGCCTGGGGATAAAAAGGGGCAGAATTCCAGGAGGTGTGGCAATCTTGTGGAATAAGAAACTGGACTCAGCGATAAATGTCATTAGGCTTGGTGTGGACTGGTGTATTGGCATACATTTGACACAGCGGGATAAGGAATTTATCGTTTTAAATATGTACACTCCATATGAATCTCCACATAATGAAGAAGACTATGTAAATAAGCTTGCTTTTATTAGTTCTTATCTACAAAATGAGTGTTTCACAAATATTTTTATTGTTGGGGATAT
>JAJHUR010097405.1:0-12011 GCA_027495735.1 Lutjanus campechanus
GCGTTAGGATGAGTGATGTTTTATTCATTGGACTTCATCTACTATTCTCTTAATTCCTACAAAACATTTACAAGCTCTTGAAATCCCGTCAATGATGGAAAAATTATACAATGATGGCTTTTGTCATGTTCTTTTCTTCCCTCTCTGATTCTCTGTCTTTAGCTGGACAATCACAGAACACTCCAGTTCACCTCAGCACTCCAGAGCTAAATCACTTCAAAGGTAAGACGAGCAGTGGGCAGGTACTCTGCAGGCAGAGAGGTGAGGGTATGGATCGGGCTGCTCTTTCTCTCATGTGTGAGTATGTGTCCAGGAGGAGGTGTGCCCGCAGGCTTTGTCAACATGGATTAAGAGCAGAAAGGTCAATACAGTCTCCTCAGCCTGCCAGCGCAGATCAGCTGAAGGGAGCTGAAGTGGCAGAAGAAGGAGTCGAGGCGCCACACTGAGCCTCAAAGGTCCGTGCTGGAATTTGATATTTTTCCTCAGACAACAGTGTTTTTTCCTTTCTTTTGTGCGTCATCGGAGTCCTCTGCTTGCTTTTGTCCTTTACAGTGACGTGTCCTATTGACTGAAGCCACTACTAGCAGAATCAATGTGTGACAGTCAGATACTGCCGCCATGGCAGAATTGTTCATTTAAAGTTCTGTGGCTGCTTTTGTGTGCAAATATGTGCTTACATGATCATTAGTTTTCTGCAAGAGCACTTCTTTTCCTGTTGGGTCACAGCAATTCTCAACACATTGTTTACATGTTAATGTAATGTTAATGTTACATGTTAAAGAATCAGTTTTACAAATTATGAAAAGAAATGACCTGCCAACCTTGAGACCTTAAAAATCGGGAGCATTTGAAACCAAAAAGAGACTTTGTTTCCTGCAGTTTGGTGAATTTTAGAGAAAGAAAATTACAAAATAATTAGCACACTGCAGCAATTTTACTTTTAATTCTTGGGAAAGAATACAGAATTAGTGACCCCATCTGAACTTGAATAAATCAAATATTTTTGCCCCTGCCCCTAAAAGAAAATTGATGTGGTAGATTTTACAAAATGCATGTTCCTTTCCTTTAAAACTTAAGAAAAGGTGGTTCTTCTTTCCAAAGAGTCTGGTTTGGTGTAGCTGTAGTGTAGTCTGAGTGGAAACAGTAGAAGGGTTATACATGTGCAGATCCAGAAACAGGTTGTGATAATGAAAAGGAAGAAAAATATGATATATTTTAGAAATATATCAGAAATAATATATATATCAGAAATATCAGGAGAAATACAGGAGAATTGTGATCCGGGGAGGAAAGAAGCGGAGGGCAATAAAAATCAGGAGTCTCCTGGGAAAATTGGGAGGGTTGGCAAGTATGGCTCGAACTAGCTGATGCAGTCGAAAGCAAGAAAAAAAAATCTACAGCCATGCTAAGGGCTCTGTGAGACTTAGGCACAGCAGTGCTTTGAGCTAATGACAGTAACAGTGTGAACATTCAGCCAGCCATTCTCAACCAGGGCCCCGGAGTGCCATCTGAGGGCCTCAGAGGCTGTAATAGTGACAAATGATTAGATCAAAAACCTTTTTCTTGTTATTTTTAAAGCTATGTGCTCAAGAATTCACATGAATGAAAAATGACAAATTAAAATACATCATTTAATTTTTTGTTCTTTTTTACTGGCGCAAAAACAATATTATAGTTGTTATGCAGTTACAAAAATTATTGAGACAGAGACAAAATACACTAGGACAGACAAAAACAAAGAAGCAAAACATAACTGTAAACATAAAAAAAAAAACAATAAATGAATAATAAATAGTGAGCTTATATATGCCATGAAACGTTTCATGAAACACAGTGACATAGATGTAAATGTGGGATGTGATGAAATCCTGTCTCATCCCAATTTTTCCCTCCTTTTTGTCTTGTTGTTTTTCTCATTTAAATGAGTTTTCTTTAACAATCAGAATCAAGTTACAAAAGGCTGATGACTGCTGCCATGTCAACCATCTTAGTTCAGTGTATTAGGAAAGTTAACATTTAGGTAAGGTACAGTTATTCATTTTACAGGTATCTTGTCATAAACCATATAGTATTGGACTAACTGAAAACTTTGACTTGACGATGGCTCAACAGGAAAAATCAATTCCATTCTGTGTGTGGGGCCCACAGTAATGTTGGCATATTAATGGACACTAGACACCCCCATGTCTTTATTTTTTTTGTTCTGATATTTTTCCACTGGTAGTAGCAACTTGAATGCTTTAGCAGGTTGATTTGTGGCTCTGTTGAGTAAAGCTCATACAGGCACTGGGGGCAGCCTGGAGGTCCTTTAGGTAGGATACAAGGGGATACCTGTGTCATTCAGTATCTGTAGCCTGCAGCATGCAGCCATGTTGCTCTGATGTGCTTGTGTTTCTGTATTTCCAGGTGAGCAGAGGTGATAAAAAGTTGTGTAAAAGTAGCAGAACAGTAAAGTAAGAGCTGTGTGAATGTACAGAATATTATCAGTGTGTTTTTTGAAGCTTATAGTGTTAATAGATATTTTACATGTCATGTAAGTCCGAGAGTGAGTGTGGATGCTCTTAGGATAATTGTGTCATTCAGTATCCATAGCCTGCAGCATGCAGCCACGTCACTCTGATGTGCTTGTGTTTCTGTATTTCCAGTGAAAGAGAAGAAATAAAAAGATTCTTTAAACTCATGCACACTTGGAAGTCCGCTCTGTGTCCAAGTGTGCAACATGTGGCAAGGACCCTGTGTCTATGTGGATAAATGAGCAGACTGTGGATAAATGAGATGCGCCATTGAGTTAGAAGTTGCAGTTACTATGAGTCGTTACCATAGAAACGACCTAGATTTTAACTTTAAGCTTGCTCGTGACTGGGCATAAGATTTACACCCAGTCTTAGTGACAAGAAGGCGTAAGCCTAGATGGTGTAACAGGCTTAACTATGAAGTTGGACTTAGCACGCAAAGTTCCGATCGTCCCAGCATAAGACCAGGTGTAAGTCCTGTTGGTGTAACCCACTCCTGGACAAGAGACCACGAATGAACACTGGCAGCAGACGACATCAGCTGTCTGTGAACACCAGCATCCACTGGGAAGAGCTAAATGGTAACTGGGCTGCATTTACATACATCAGACCGACAATACATCATACAGCCTGAGTTGGCAAGGCCACGTCCCCTTCTGAGGGAAATCTCACAGTTTCATGTAATAGGAGGCAGAAAAAATGCCAAAAGGCTGCTGTGTAGCAGATTGTAAAACAAAAAAAAAAACCATACAAATTCTTCACAATCTCTGGTTGCACATCCTTCTTGGAAGGGAGAGGATCCCAAAAAGAGAGCAGTAAGAATGTCTGAGCCTCCAGAGAATGATAATTGTCACTGCTGATGGAGAGCTAACATTAGTGGGAGGCTCGTTTCTGACTAAATCTCAGCCTAGCTCAGATCAACAGTTGTCTATTGACAGGCTTTTAAGGATAAAATTAAGCCTGATGACACCTGTCGATTAAACATCTGCAATGTCTAGTCACTGTGTTGGCTCATTGATCCACTACGAAGCATGATGGCTGACTGATCCCTAACAGAAAAACCACATGAATTTCACATGTGCAAAATCACATATAAAAGATGTGGAACATGTTTTTCACATTAAACATGGGAGACGAGTGCTTTTCAGAACATTTTTATGGTGTAATACATATATTCCCATGTGAAACATATGCCACAATGTTTCCTACATGTGATCACATGTGGAAAAGATGGAAAATTCATGTGTTTTCTTCTACAAGGGATTAACCTTGATATATTATGTATCATATAATATATCATCTGGCAGGGTCACAGAATAATTATTAGACATGTCTACAAAACAAAGGTTTGTTCACCTCAAGATGGATTTATACAAACCTGTTCAGAAACATGTCAAGTTGCATTGTTGTACCTGTACTGATCTAATCAAGTCAAGTCAAGTCAAGTCAAATTTTATTTATATAGCGCCAATTCACAACAAAGTTGTCTCAAGACACTTTACATATAGAGTAGGTCTAGACCACACTCTATAATCATATTTACATCCGACAATTGAAACAATTCCCACATAGGCAAGCACTTTGGCGACAGTGGCGAGGAAAAACTTCCTTTTAACAGGCAGAAACCTCGGACAGATCCATGACTCATGGTAGGCGGTGACCTGACGGCACCGGTCGGGTTGAGAGGGAAAGAGGAGAAGGGGAAGAAAGAGGGGAGGTGGGAGGGGTGGAAGAGAGAGAGAAAAGAACAGAAGCAGAGAGAACAGTAGCAACAGAACATCAACAGTAAAACTATGTGTAGGGAATAGTAGTACATATAAATATGTAAGCTGTATGTAAATAATAATACTAATACTAGATGTTACAATAATGATAATAAAATAATAATAATAATAATAATAATAATAATAGCAACAACATTGTGATGAATGTTTGATTGATTAAGTGAGTTATAATAATCCACAGTAGAAGGTGCAGCAGTGATCAGTGATCCATGCGCGGCCACAGTCCATGAGAATCTGCAGGATGACAAAGCAGAAAGACTCCGGGGAAGGAATCAAGTCAGTAACAGGCATTAATGGAACATAAACATCTGGGGAGAGAGATGAAGAAAGAGAGGAGCTCAGTGTGTCAATCAATCAATCAATCAATCAATCAATCAATCAATCAATCAATCAATCAATCACTTTATTTGTCCCCAGTGGGGCAATTGGTTGTACAGCAGTCTTGGAGTCCCCCAGCAGCCTAAACCTATAGCAGCATAACTAGGGGCTGGTCAGGGCAAACCTGAGCCAGTCCTAACTATAAGCTTTATCAAAAGAAAGGTTTTAAGTCTACTCTTAAATGTAGAGATGGTGTCTGCCTCCTGAACAGAAACTGGAAGATGGTTCCACAGGAGAGGAGCTTGATAACTGAAAGCTCTGGCTCCCAATCTACTTTTGGAGATCTTTGGGACCACCAGTAAGTCTGCATATTGAGACCTAAGTGTTCTAGTGGGATGGTAGGATACTATAAGCTCTTTAAGATATGATGGTGCCTGATCATTAAGTGCTTTGTATGTAAGGAGAAGGATTTTGAATTCTATCCTAGATTTTACAGGTAGCCAGTGCAGTGAAGCTAATACAGGAGTAATATGCTCTCTTATCCTAGTTCCTGTTAGTATACGAGACGCAGCATTTTGAATCAGCTGCAGACTCTTTAAAGACTTATTGCTGTAGCCCGGTAATAACGTGTTGCAGTAATCTAGCCTAGAAGTAACAAATGCATGGACAAGTTTTTCTGCATCTGCTTGAGACAGGATGTGCCTGATTTTTTTGATATTTCGGAGGTGAAAAAAAGCAGTCCTTGAGATTTGTTTAATATGGGAGTTAAAGGATAAATCCTGATCAAAAATAACCCCCAGATTCCTTACTGTGGTGCTGGAGGCTAAAGTAAAGCCATCTAGTGTAGCTATATCAGTGATTAGTTTGTTTCGATGTTGTTTAGGGCCAAGTACGATAACTTCGGTCTTATCTGAGTTTAGAAGCAGAATATTGTGGGTCATCCAGGTCTTAACATCCTTCAGACATGCTTGCAGTTTGGCTAACTGATATGTTTCATCAGGTTTTATCGATAAATATAATTGGCTATCATCGGCATAACAGTGAAAGTTAATGGAGTGGTTTCTAATAATATCGCCTAAGGGAAGCATATATAGAGTGAATCGTATTGGCCCAAGCACTGAGCCTTGTGGAACTCCATAACTAACTTCACTGTGCACAGAGGATTCATTGTTAACGTGTACAAACTGAAAGTGATCTGATAAGTAGGATTTAAACCAGCTTAGTGCTGTTCCTTTAATGCCGATTAAATGTTCTAGGCTCTGTAGTAGAATATGGTGGTCGATCGTGTCAAATGCTGCACTAAGATCTAACAGGACAAGTACAGAGACAAGACCTTTGTCCGACGCTAACAGAAGGTCATTAGTTACTCTTTCACCAGTGCTGTCTCTGTGCTATGGTGTACTCTAAAGCCTGACTGAAATTTCTTGAATAATTCATTGAGATGCAGAAAATCACACAGCTGATCTGCAACAGTTTTCTCAAGAATCTTAGAGAGAAAGGGGGGGTTGGATATAGGTCTATAGTTAGCTAAGACCTCTGGATCAAGAGTTGGCTTTTTAAGTAGAGGTTTAATTACAGCTAATTTAAAGGAATGAGGTACATAGCCTGCTGACAAAGAGAGATTTATCATATCTAGTAGAAAAGTGCCAACTACGGGGCAAACTTTCCTTAAGTAGTTTAGTTGGGATAGGATCTAGGAGACAGGTGGATGGTTTTCATGAAGAAATTGTTGAGGTTAATCTAATGTATAACACTTTTGTAGTCTTCTGACTGCTCACCAGGCAGGGGCTATCAGAAGAGTTGTTTAATCCATTCACACACATGCACTCACACACAGTCATTTGGGGTTCTGCAGCTTGCCCATGAATCCTTTGGCATGTGCCAGGTCATCGAGCACTCAGACAGGTAAAAACTAAGCATCTCCATGACAACTGAATAAAATCTATCAGCAGATAAAAGTAACAAGGTGTGGTTAAAATCTTTGGAAATCACAAGAAAGTTGGACCATTTGTTAATTTATTTGACACAGTAAAGAAAAAGCTTTCAAGCTCAATTTTGTCAAATGATGTGTTGCCAAAAGATAAATAAGAAAATGGCTGTTTTTGTTCTGTTTGGCCTTTATTCGTATAATTTCTGCAGTTTTCTCCCCACTCCAGCTATCAGAGATCTTCTCATCCACTCAGATCAGATGTCATCACATCAAGGCAGTCCTCTTTCTGCCTGTCTTCTATGAACAGGTCAACTGTCTGATGCTGCTTTTTAAATATCTTAACCGTCCTTCCATGTCTTTCACACCTATAATTGCACATCCTACCACATCACAATCATGTTCTTCAAATGGGTTCCAGAAGATTCAACTAAAGGCTCATTTATGTTCTAGATATGCATACAGATATGGACGGAGCCTTCTGTTTATACTCTACGTTAATTTCATTTGTACTTTTGAATGTTTTCTGAATGCTTACAGATACGGACCAAACTGGGCCCTGTTTCCCAGAGTCTCGTTAGCTCAGGTACACCTTCTGAAAGAACCACTCTGGCCATTAGTGATGCGCTCTGTTCATCCTGTCACAGTTTTAGCTTTATTAGGCCAACATTACGCTTTTCAAATGCACAGTTGCAGAATAATTCACATCAAGCCTACTTACACAAATAATAATAATAATAATAATAATGCATTATACTTGTATAGCGCTTTTCAAGACACTCAAAGACGCTTCACAAAAGGAGAAAAGATAAATCAAATCACAAGATGAACAGAAAAAAACAAATACACAAAAAAACAAACAATAGATAGAACAAGACAAATAAGGGATGAGGAGAAGAAGCTGTTAGTAATTGAAGGCGGTATTGAACAGGTGAGTCTTGAGTGATTTCTTGAATGTGGAGAGAGAGGGGGAATCATGGATGGCTTTGGGGAGTGAGTTCCAGAGGGTGGGAGCAGCAATGGAGAAGGCCCTGTCACCCCAGGATTTGTGCTTAGTCCAGGTGAGGGGGAACAGGAGGTTAGCATCGGCAGAGCGGAGTGAACGGGTGGGAGTGTGTCGATGGAGGAGTTCAGACAGGTAAGGTGGGGCCAGGTTATTTAGAGCTTTGTATGTTGTGAGGAGGATTTTGAAATGAATTCTCTGGGGGATGGGGAACCAGTGGAGTTTATGGAGGACGGGGGTGATGTGGTCACGGGTGCGAGAGTGAGTGAGTAGTCGAGCTGCTGAGTTCTGGATGTACTGGAGTTTATTGAGAGTTTTTGATGGTGAGCCATAGAGGAGACTGTTGCAGTCGTCCAGACAGGAGGTGATGAAGGCGTGAGGGTTTCTGCAGCTGTGGAGGAGAGGGATGGGTGGTGGCGGGCAATGTTCTTGAGGTGAAAGAAGGCTGTTTTGGTGATGTGCTTTACATGCTGGTTTGAAGGAGAGGGTTTGGTCCAAATTTCATCATTAGTTTAAAATGAACTTCATGAAAATTAATTATGAAAACAGCATTTCTGTGCAGAACACATCATGAGAATGTTGTCATGTAAGCTGCCTATTCTTATCATGATGGAAGCCTAATGAAATATAGAACCTATCCATAGCACTAATCCAATTAGTGAAATATTGTGGAATTTCATTTTATTTGTTTTATGTAATGGTGCTAACTGAGCACATGGCTCTTCTGTCTGATTAGTCTATAGTCACCTGGACCCCAGACTGACCCTGAGAGCTGAACACTGCCAGCAGAGCAGCACAGTGCTGACTGAGACCACATAGGCACACGCGTGTGTATGTGTGCATGCATTCATGACAGCAATTAAACATGGATATGCTGCTAAAGGTGCCTATTGTGTGACGACAACAAATTTGTATTAGACCTTTTGTTTGTATGAGAAAAAAACAACAACTATTCTCTCATTTAGCTCTATTCTTTATCCTGGCCTTTCAACAAGTCTCAGACTGTGTCATATGTCCTGATTAAGTGTTTTATATTTTGTAGGCTACATATTTATTATTTGCTGTAATATTAGATTGAAGTAAAATGATTGCGACAACACTTACCTAAAACATTATTTATGAGACTTTACAAGTGATCAATCAATGCAACTTTGTCAAAGACAGCTTACACTTTACAATATAGCTTAGCAGCTTTTCCTTAGGAGCACCCACCAAGGTATTGTCTGGGAAACACTTGTAGGAAAAGAAGTTCTTTTGCTAATGTAGGTGAGGGATAGTGATGTGTAGGTAGGTATGGACTTGAGGGAAGAATAGAGAATATACCAAACAACGCCACCTGGGGAATTTCACCCCAATAAATACTTAAAGACTTTGAATATGGTATATAGGGTAGATGTAAGGCCCACAGGTTCGTCACTGATGAAGAGGCTGAGACGTGTAATCACAATTAAAACAGACTATTGATAAGCAAAATGATCAAACAAATAGGAGGGGCTGGAACTGCTGAAAAAGAAGAATATTAATACACAAGGAAGGCAAAAAATAACGGTAGATAAAATTACTTTATTACAATATGTTTTAAAAAGGCCTTGATATAAATTCTAAAAGAAGGTGAATACAAAAGTTAAAGACTCAGCCCAACCTAAGCAAAACTTAAAAAAAAAAAACAAGAAACTGAGCTGAGGCCACTTGGGAGAGGCAGACTACTTGGAGGAGAGCCTAGGGGTGCTACCACTATCCACAAGTGAGCACAGCAAACGCACAGCAATCCTCAAACAAGAAAAATGGTGCAGTCTATGGTGTCCCAGTGCAACTACTCACATACAAACGTGACTTCACCACGGGTGTCTAGCCTCTCACCAACATGGCTCTCGCTCCTGAAATAAAGAAAACTCACAAAATAATTAAGAAAACAACAAACAAATAGGTATCCAATATAGTATTCCAGTTGGCTGAACAAATACAAATTAACTTTAAACCAACTATACACCACAAGTTACTATATCAAAGTGATAAGCAAAACTAGGAAAAAACTAAATCACAAGTCAATAATTAACAATTAAAGCAACAAGTAACCAAAGAATAAAGCAACCCAAAAAGCAAAACAAAACAAAAGAAAACAACTGGGCAAAGGGAAGCAAACCAAAAGGGCAAAGCAGCAGTGGTAAAACAGGGGGGGAGGAGGACCTGAAACAAGGGCAGAAAACAATTAGCCGGGTTCACCACACTTCATATTAAAACTCTGATGAGTCACCCTACTCACCACCTCAAGGTCTGAGCTCTAATGTATGCAAGAGGGCAGGAGGGGAGTCAACCTGGTACCTAGGCCAGCCAACACATTGCACATGCTAAATAAAACCAAAAGGCAAATATAATGGTACACTAAAAAAGGCAACTGTAGGCACATACCTGTGTGAGCAAACATCCACAACCACAACAGGGACAGGGCATGAGGCAGGAAAAGAGGGAGAACAAAGGCCTGCAGGTGCCTTATATTGCCTGGCTCTGATTAGGGGGGTTGGGACAAGGGAGGAGTCAAGCCCAGGCTGCATTCACTCTACTCATCATTCTGAACCACTGGGGTAGTCCCACCACACTAAGGTATACCTTAGACACCTTTGTAGAACGCTAAAGTACATCGAAACCTGGAAACTCCACCCTGAGCAGCACCTTCAATAGTAGTGATAGCGCCATGTTTGCTCATGTCACAAACTTTTTACTCTTCTACTTTGGGGAAACTTCTGATTCTTCTTTAGGGTTGACTCGGAGTGGATATATTGCTTTGACATCAATGTAAAGGACACATGGAAGTATGTGGGTGATGGTAATATCATTTAAAATGTACATGTCTATTTTTGTATGTAAAGGGACCATAAATGAGATGTTTTATCCCTCCACCACCAGCAGCATCCAAACTCTGGGGGATCCTGTCCCACCTACATGGGCCTACGCATCAATGGCATCCTCAGTCTTTCTCTGTTGTCAGCACAATAATGCCTCTATTCAACTTCAAGTGGTATCTTGTGGTGTCATACTGAATTTCATTTACTTCCATTGTTTTGGAATGAATGCAGAAATGCCACAAACATGGGAAACCATAACTATAACTATAACTAAGGTCAGTGTGAATAAACCCTGAACTAATCTTTTAATAGTATTTGATACTCACCAGTACCTGTCATCCACAACATCTCTTTCAGTTGATTATCTCTGTGCAGTCATCTGAAGGCTGCAGGTGTGTGTTTCATCTGCAGTCTGTAATCTCAGTGACATGCGCTGTCAAAACATAATTACTCAGGCATAATCTTTCTGTGGCTTAACTGATTAAATCTTAAATGACCAGCACCAGGCTGTGTCCAAATAAGCGCAGTCTGAGTGGTTAGAACATGCAGTATTCTACACAGTTGTTAGGTTTATGCTGTGATGATCATCAGAGGTGTTGGATGGCAGTGACAATCATGGGTATAGACACTGACCACAGTTTACTGAGTTTTATATAAGTATCATAAGGATAAGAATCACAAATAATTGTCTCTCTACATCACTGAACCCCCTAAAGCCTGGCTGTTCTTTTTTTTCAGATGCCAGCTTCCTGCACGTTGTGTCCTTAAAAAGGGGGAATAGTGAGGGAGATGGAGGAAAGAAGACAACCACACACAGCTGTCGCCTTCACTCGTCTCTATGGAGTCACATAACAATGCAAGCAAAATACAAAGTACAGTTTCAGGACAGTTACCACAATGTACGTATATATATATTATAACACCTTGTAAATCATTTGATTTATCTTTGTAACTAATTATTTTAATTCTCATTTTATCAAGTTATTTATTTTGTCTTTACTTTGTGACCTCTTTAACTTCTTCTTACAGTTAAATGAAACTACTAGATTACCAGATTAACAGTTTAAACAGCAGCACAAACAGTATGACTACAACTAAACAATAGTGAGACTCTCCTGCTGTTAGTTTACATGGTGTCCAATCCAGGCAGAGACTCTTTCAACAACAGTTTAACAACAGTACAAAAATGCTGATTTCCCTTTGGAAATTACCTTAAATAAAGGGGAACAGTAAGAGAGAAAGATGAAGGTAGTCAACCACACACAGCTCTCGCCTTCACTCCTCAGTATTGAGTGAGGAAGAAGAGTGACACCCTCCTACAGGAACCCTGAGGCATTACAAACAGATCGACAAATAATCGAGCCACACAGGCGAAGATCTCCATCAGCTAGCTGTGCTTTTGTATATAAAATATTACACACAATATTATACACAAGACTCTGCTAATAACACAGAAACACATGTGAAATTACACACACAGAATAGTGTAATAAGTGTAATAGGAATAAAATGAGCTTTTTAAAAGAATTGCTTTTGCCTGAAAATGAAATACTCTTTATAACAATCTACTTGTCACCATGTGGGTCCCTCAACAAACCAGTAGGAGTCATTACTGCAGTGGAC
>JAJHUR010097410.1:0-14953 GCA_027495735.1 Lutjanus campechanus
CAGAGCTGCGAGAGGCAGGAGTGGACTGTCTAACACTGGGTCAGTACATGCAGCCCACCAAACGCCACCTAAAGGTAAGAACATTACACCATTTACTCGGGCAACAAGAGAAAATGCACATTTGTTGAATGAATGTGCACTGTAATGATGTGTGTTCTGGTTTTAGGTGGAGGAATACGTCACTCCAGAGAAGTTTGCCCACTGGGAGAAAGTTGGGAATGAAATGGGCTTTGTTTACACAGCCAGCGGACCACTGGTGCGATCCTCTTACAAAGCAGGTGAGAAACACACTTCATCCTCCACAGTTCGAACATGCACAAGTCAGGGATATCTCAATTTATCCCAGTGACATACACGACTACTTAACTCTGCAATAACAGTTTTATAGATAGTGAGCTGAAACTCAGTGAAAGTGACTTACAGTTCAAATACTGCTTTCTGTGAAAAATATAACTCAGCAAATAATGAAATAACTTTTTACATTATGTGCAAAAGGTTATGACATTATTGGTTCAGAAAGTTTATAACATTATTGGTCAGTTACTATATTACTGACTGTATTTACATTAAGAACAGAAAAAAATGTTCCTGTAATTCTTATGCAGAGATCAAAGCTTTAGTGTTTCTCAAGGTTTGGAGCACACAGTTGCAGTCAGAGCTTTTTAATAAGGCACAGCATCTGACATTTGACCTACACAGCATGTCATCATCATTTGAATGGGCACCATAGGAAGATGTTTAAAGCTAATAGCTGTCTGTATTAGTGTGGACAAGTTCCAGTGACTGCTTACATCAAGAGATAAAATTAATATATATCATAGAACAGGAGTACTCAACCTGCTTTGCCCGGGGGCTGTTTTTCCAAAATGACAGGAGGCCAGGGGCCAGTTAATAAACAAGCACAAATACTGTTTATACCACAAAATGAAAAAGATTAAAAGGCCTGTAGCTTATCTTTCTTTGATGCTCTTTGATTTCAAAATAACTGACGTATTAATTTAACTTAATTAACTAAATTACATTGGTACAATGATTGACACGAGGCCTTTATGAATGACAGATACATCAGATATTTTACTACCAATATATCTGTCTGGCTCTAATAAGATTAAACTTAGCGTTTAATTAATAAACTGCTCCTGCCAGGGAAAGGACAAATATCATATTGAAGCTCTAGTGTGTGTAGGCTAACATGCAACTTCCCAAGTAACAGCCAAGGAACATTACTGAACATTAACTAATCAGTATAAACAAACAAACAAACAAAAAATCCCAGTATTACTGTCACAGAACATAATGATGGCTAAAAGCATTCTTAGAATCTCCTTAGCCATATGCTAAAAAAGCTTTCACACTGGCACAATCCTGGCACCTTTTTAAGTAGGGTAAGTGGGCCTAGGGCTTACTAGACCTGCTCCAGAAAATATTTTCAGGATTGTCCCCTGAAAATCAACCAAACAGTTCTAAAAGCTGTAAAAGAGTAGTCACATGTCATTCTAGCATGTAAACATAAGTCGCCGTTTTAACGGACGAGTAGAATTGCTGTGCGAGTCATACAGTCCTGAGCTTGGGGTGGCCCTGGGTTGATAGTTGTATGTATTAGAAGGGCCAAGTTATCACAGGGTGAACTCATACCAGACAGCCAGATTCTTCATTTAGTTCATGTTGGTCAGAGAGAATATGTACATTTCTAATCTATGCCTTTTGTCTTTACAGGCGAATTCTTCCTGAAAAATCTACTGAATAAGAGAAAAGCAGAAGCCACTATAGCAGAATGAAAAGAGCCAAATCGCAGCTTCTGCCCTATAACCACGCACATTTACAGTCACAGCTTTACAGCTGCTGTACCATAATTATAATAATGCAGCACTCTAAACCATAGCACAGGAAACACATTTCACATATACGAGTAGTAACACAAGTTATTCAAGTCAAAAATGAAGGCAGGTTGAGTAAGGGTAGAGAAGTGATGTTAATGTCTTATGACCATTCCTTTGCACTTGTCCTCTACTGTTCACCTCTGACAGCCCAGAGGTCTACATGTTAGCGAGAGAGGATCAAAGAGAACAAGCAGCAGGTAGAGGCCTGCAGACATGTAGATAACCTGTCCATGTTCTCCTGCCAGCAAAAAATACAAACTGATGTTGGCAGTAGCTGTAATTTGCAATCTCTGCACCTCAGGGTGGGCCCTAAATCACATCCACCATGACCTCCCTTCCCCCAGGGGCCCTGTACTTCAGGTAAAGAGCTGCTGACCTTTAACCACAGACAAATGTTTATGAGCTCTTTGATGTCTGCTGCTTCAGGACTGATGATATAATGAAGCAAGAGGGGGTGTTTTTTGGTCTGAAGGTCCTGGCAGCAGCTTCAAGGTGAAATTATGTGATACAAAAACACATCTGTGGTTGCTGAACACTTAAATTTCTATCACATTAGAAAAAGTTGTTGTTTCAAGCCCAAATTGGCCTTCAAGTATCAAAAAAAAGCTCTTTTGATATCTCTGTCATTGAAGAGCCAATTTGGGCTCTACTTTTTCTAATGATATTTAAATTTTACACATGGACAAGAAAGATGTGCATTTGTTTTACTCATGGTTTGTCAAAATCTTTAAAAATGTACATTTATATTCAAAGTATTAAAACTCAAAAGTCCATCTTTGCTGCTTTTCATTTTTGTGTCACTTTTATTTGTTTTCTACATTGATTTGAGTAATCAACAGGCACAAAGGAAGGACACACCACATTTTATTGCATTGGCATCTTTAGTAAACAGTCAGGACAAACACTGATTAACATACAGTAAGATGATTTATAAAAATATCTTAAAAAATAGTATAAAATCTTGCAATTTAGCAACAGTACTTGATTATATAGTAAATATTGTAAGAAAGTAGACTGACACTAATAGTGTTCATTTGATATCGACTAGAACAGACGGCGCAGCTGAAATGTGTGGTTGATAAATGCTACTTGACATTGAAATGTATAAAATTAACGGTTTCTGTCTGGAATGGTTTGTCACAAAACTTCTTCCAAAGAGTCGAACACATTCACGGATCACATTCACTCAATTTTGGATTGAAGGCTCAACTTCTTCCTCTCATCCAACCTACTGCAGGGGAGCGAGTCGTTATACTGTTCTGCGCTTTTTGATCATGAGGTGTGTGCTCAACGGGGGCTGGACCCGAATGAAATGTTTGAAAAGTAATAAAAAGGCTGAGAGAGGAATGTGTTGCATGTCATGTGTGGAGGTGAAGTGAAGTTTTAGACTTTGGCTTTCTTGGTTGGAGGCTCACTGGCAGTGATGCGAGGACAATGCGCTGCCGGGGTGTAGGGGATTCGCGTTGCCGTCACTTTCTTACCGATGGTTTCGATCTGCGGACAGAAAGAGCAGCGAAATTATAAAAGTTGAATGGCAGCCATTCTCAAAATATCTACCTTCAGGATTCCTACATATTTGTCATGTCAAAATTCCAGACGTCTCGACTGATTCATATTTGATATTTGAGTAAAAAAAACCACAAGTTTATTATATAAATAATACATTTAAAATCCAACTGTCAACCATGTATTTTACATTCTATGTCTGTGATTATGTTGCCAAATAATTGACAGAATAAAACAATCTTAAACAAATCAATTACTTCTATGTAGAAAGTTGGACAACATTACACTGTCAAATCTCATCATGAGATGAGTACAGCGTGTTCTGTCTGCTCACCTGGAAACCGATGTTCTGGAGGTGAGGGTGGAGGTGGTCCAGCACTCTGCGACCATCAAATATGAAGGCGGGCTTCAGCATCTTCTTGTAAATCTTCTCATAGTCCAGTTCCTATGGTGGAAACAAAAGGGTATGATGATTTTATTCTATTTATTTTCAAGATGAAGCAATCTAAAAAATCGATGAAGAAGAAAAAATGTGTGATATTGACCTTAAACATGTCCCACTCTGTGCAGATGACCAATGCATGTGCACTCTGGCAGGCCTCATAAGGGTCTGAGGTCACAGTCACCAGCTCCGACACTGAGAAAAACGAAAAAACAAGTCTATCAGTGAAGAGTCAGAAGTTCTCATCTCAGCTAATGATCACTACAGCTTAACATTTGAAAAAAACAACAACATTCAGCTGAGTGCCTGATTTCACATTTTACAAAAGCAGGTAAAATTTATTGGGGAAAAACTTCTTGGGTTATACTGCCCTCCCCCCCTTCTTTCTTTAATCTTATGTAATAAAGGAAAGAAAATCCCCTAAAATACTTTGCAGGCTTTCCAGATCTGCACGTGAACGTTGGTAAACACACACACCTCTCTCTGGGTTGTCCTCTGAGATGTTGGGTTGGGAGAGGTCATGAATGATTTGTTCCTTGAGGACTTTGGGGTCATAGATGAACAGCTTGGCTCCCTCATCCATCAGATATTTTGAGATGTAGATACTGGACGACTCCCTGCAGTTGCGACAAACACACACTCTCTGATCAGGGGCGTAGTTCAACTCAGTATGTTGGCAGGTGTTCATATGGAGTAAAGTATGCATGATCAACAGTGACGCTGCATGTTTTGTATCTTCAAAGATTATGTAAGGTCACTGAAAGGGCTCTTGAGGTTTCTCATACAAACAATGCAAGTTAATGAGTAACATAAAGCTGTTGGAAAGACATGTGAAAGAAAACCAGACAACTGGGATGTGACAAATATCTAGAAGGGTGTAGAGAATGAACAACATGAAATGAGACTAACCTTGTGTCACCTGTGTCTTTTTTGAAGGAGAAGCCCAGCAGAGCGATCTTTTTACCAGTAACAGTGTTGAAGAGGCAATCAATAATCCTGCAGGCAAACCGCCGCCTTTGGTACTCATTCATGTCAATCACCTGAGAGAAACACAAACAGATTGAGAATGAGGTAAAGACAGTGAGGAGAGACCTTCAGAAAAAAGAGAAAAATGAGGTGCTGCGCAGCGTCTCACCTGCTGCCAGTAGGAGGCGACCTCAGGTAGGTTGAGGGCCTCGCACAGGTACACCAGATTCAGCACATCCTTCTGGAAACAGCTTCCACCAAAACCTGAGCAGGGTGTCAGAGAATAAGAGACAGGAAGCAAAATTTAATCTGTGTTTAACCGATTTAAAATGTACTTAGTGGCTAACTTGAAACATCTTTTGGGTGCATTTCTTACCTACGCTGGCTTTGAGAAACTTGCTGCCTATTCTCTGGTCCATGCCGATCGCCTTGGCAACCTCCTCCACATCAGCCCCGGTGGCCTCGCACAGAGCGCTGATACTGTTGATGCTGCTGATTCGCTGTGCCAGGAACGCATTGGCTGCCTACACAAACACACAACACATGTTTTACATTGTACTTAACATCTTCAAAAATAGTGAAAAGCCATTTAAAAGAACAAAAAAAAGACAACAAGGTGAGCGTTCAGTTTATCAAGGGAAAATGAATTGGCAACTATGATATGGCACAACTTTATTGTCAAATCTCAGTCAGCAGCACACTGATTTTGGTTTAAAACTAGGATAGATTGATGTATGAAAGAATTCTTTAGCCTCATGTGTTTCAATAGAGGGACTATTGTAGGGCATTAAGTTGGTATTTACTGTTTAAAAACAATTATGATAACGGATTGTTTCAGTTATACTTCAACTAAACAAACATTTGGTTCAAACTTCTCAAATGAAAGTTTAATAGTTTTCTTCGTCATATGAGACAGTTAACCAAATATCTTTTGGGTATGCACTAAAGCTCAACACTAAAGATGTGGATAATACTATTGACGTATTAAATCAGATTTTTTTTTAACATAAAGGCATAAAATTAATAACAGTTATGATACAGATGCTTTGGTTTTGTTTTTCAATGAATTATAACCAAGATACATACTGACTAGGACATTTTACGTTGTAATAATTGACTTTTTAGTGGACCGGTACCAATTTATACTGGCAACATGCTCATCTTGGTTGATATTTCAGCCTGGCTGATTGATCGGTATAGCCCTATTGAAGGAATAAAACCTAACCTACCTTTCTACCATTTTATTGACAAAATGATTACTTCCTAAATCGAGTGATGCAGGGATGAGTCCTAAAGCAACTGTTTCCTAACAAGTGACTAAATGAGACTACAGAGGTTGTCAAGGAAATTAAACGTCATCATGCTGAACATTAGTCTCTTTACTGGTGGTGATGTTGAGTCATGTGACCGTGGGGTGGTTCGTTTACAGCCCAACATTTGCTTTTTTGTGACTGTATTTACACTTAAAAAATCATAAAAGTGATGTTCATTTGTGAAAATTATCTTGCCGAACAAAACATGTAAGTATCATAAACTTCGGTTTGCCACTGAGCTTATTTTCTGCAGTGATCTAAAATCCAAATCCCACTGGCTTTTTGTGGAGTGAAACGGAGCGAAGCCAACTTCTGGGCTGGCCTACAAAAATACGTCATCCCCACGGCTCTCTACTGAGGTAATAATCAGTGAATCAATTGAAAATGAAACAATGAAAACAATCTTTATTTGCACTCACCAGTTTGGACAGCTCGGATGACCACGTGTTGGTGGTGATGATTCGTGCTTTGGGGACCCAGTGTTCATAGACGGCACACAGCGCTCTGATCGCCCTTTGACCCTCGGCTGTTTCGTCTCCACCAATCAGGACACGGTCTGGCTCCTTCAGGTCCCGCACTGCTGTTCCCTCTGCAAGGAACTCTGGGTTGGACAGCACCTACAGCAGTGGCACATCTTTAGAAACTTACAGAACAACAGATATCAGAGTGTGAGATTTCTCATAGAATAATACACACTTGTAGGTTGAGACTAGGTTTGGTGTTGGCATCAAATATCCGTCTAATGCTTTCAGCAGCTCGAACTGGGACTGTGCTTTTCTCTGTGACAATCTTGTAGCCGTCAGACACCTCCACGATCCGCCGAGCACACGCCTCGATGAACTTGAGGTCAGCCGCACGACCTTTACCCATCCCATAGGTCTTGGTTGGGGTGTTCACCTGTGGAGGAAGTACAACCAGTGTAATAAACTGATTTATGTGTCATACATGTATTTAACTGGTCAAAGAGCAGACACAGTGGGTCAGTATGAGTGTGTGGGGGACACCAATGGACTCACAGAGATAAAGACGAGGTCTGCCTCCCTGATAGCTGAGTCTATGTCTGTAGAGAAGAACAAATTTTTCCCTCTGCATGATTCAACCACTTCTTTCAGACCCGGCTGCAGAGGGAGGAAGTGGGAAAACGAGAATTAGAGGGTGTGTCAGTGAATGTGTGGGACAAACATGGCACAAACTAATAGGAGTTCTCAATGATTTGTCATGAGCTACCCTTTACACTAGTCATGATGATGTAATACTTTGTGGTTGTGGTTGACGTAGAGAGGTTGCAACACCAAGCAGTCTGGAACTAATTTATGTTTAGTTCAGCCCAGGATGGAGTAATATTACACACAAAAAAAAAAAAACAATGACCGAGTGGCCGGTTGCCTGGCTACATCTACTGTTTTTACACTGTTATTAAGTTTAATGAAAATGACCACTCCTTCGAGATATCGGACTCTCAAAAGGGAGATAAGAAAGTAGGCAAAAAAACACATTGCATATCAGTGCTCTTAACAAAATATGACCCTATGATCCTCGTTAAAGGTTTACCAGAGAATTAATCCTATAATAACACATTCTTAAGCCCGTTTTTTAATAATTACACAGATGTGATACCTCGTATATGGGCAGAGTGTCTGAGTTCCAGGCTTTGATGCGGGACTCGTTGACATCCACAACGGTCACTGTGATTTCTGGACACATGTGGGCGATCACACTACATGTTGGGCCTCCTACATACCCTGCACCAATGCAACAGATCCTCTTTATCTGAAACATCTGCAGACGTAGAGAGAGGACAGAGTACAGAAAAAGAACATGAAGCATGAATGGCGAGATAAACTGAATGAATGAAGAACTGTGACCAAAATACACACAGAGTGGGACATTTTACGGTTTAAAAAAAGACTTATAACTGCTTTCTGGTGGACAATTATGCAACAGTGACACTTTCTGTCTAGATGACCTCAAGATAGACATATACAGCGATACTCATATATGCAATATGTATGAACAATATACATTTCATCAACAGGAGTAAGAAACTGTTCAACTGAATATTCAGTAATTTCACTTAAATGCATTAAATGCAAACCACCATTAAAGCACATAATGAATACGCCCTGTCACATAAATAGCCTATCTGACATGTGACACAACACTGTAGACTGAGAAAATGAGTACAGACAGTAAAAATCAGACAGGTCAGCTTATATGGTGAGTTCTTTCATTTATCCTTATTTATTTTTTATTGTACTGTGTAAATGTATTTATTTGTGTGTGTTTTCCCTTGTTGTTTTAACATTAAAATTGATATCTGTGTGCACTGATAATTAAGAATTATGTTGTTAAAATCTATTTTCCCCCCAATCTTTATTAAAATCATAATTAAAAATTAGCAATAACTTTCTATTAACTGAAATGAAACATGTTATCATGTTAATTTTTCAGATATATCGTCCAGCCCTAATATCAGCTGATATATTGGTCTGACCAATTTATCACTCTACTCTAAGTACAATGCTCTGTGCAGATGAACTCCTGAGGTGATGAAAACCTTTTCTCACCCACCCGTCCTCATATTTCACTATGCTAAAGTGTTTCATCTTTAACAGTAACTTCCATGGGCTGATTTGCTCTAAAAGGCTTGGCACAATCAGTAAAGTTTCTTTTGTTTGGTTTCTTTTGATTTATGAAATAGGTTTTCATTTTGAATATCCATAGCTCAAATCAATCAATATAGTTCTCCTGTGTAGGGTACTCAGGTAGGGTAAGGTATAGTTTATTGCCCCCACAGGGAAATCTGTTTTGGTTTCATTAAAAAACATATGTCTTCAACATGACATATGCACATAAAACATAGGTCACACATACAGTCTTGCATTAACTGGGGTTGTGTATTGGCAAAAATCGGGCGCTATGATAAGTCTAACGATACAGGGGTTACATTTCAATATATTGCGATATACTGCGACACTGTAAGCAAGGTGATATATTGCTTTTTCTTCTATCTAATTTTAGATAAACTGTCTTAGTATAAAGGACACGCAATCAGATGCATCAGATGCAGATTTATGATATCAGAACAGTAAAGATAAAGTGCATCAATATTTTATTTTTTTTACAACCCTAACACAAACATGCTTAAACTCACATATTTAGTGTGCAACAGTAGTTCTTTAAAATAAGAAAATGTAATCAAACCAGATGACAAATAACCAATTCCCAATATCTTGGTCCCTAAAGAAAAGACTCCAGAGCTTAAATGATTAATAGACAACAGAAAAATAATTGGGAATGACAAAAATGCTAAACATTTACTTGCTCCACCTCCTCAATTATGAGGATTTTCTGCTTCTGACAGAAATGTCAATTAACTTAGTAGCTTTAGGTTTTGATTTTGGACTTTAGGGGCTTTAAACTGTGAGAACAAACGGCTAACTAATTGATAATGAAAATAATTTGTAGTCACAGCCCTTTGCTACACTTAACAGTGCATTCACATTCATTTGTCCACTTAACTGTGCTAGTAAGTGTCTTAACTTTGATATTATGAAATCCTTTAGGCTGTTTTACTTCAAGCAAAATATGATCAGAAAAGTTACGACTGATTTCTTTCTTTGATCTTGATTTGTTTTTTCTGTCTCTGAATCATCTAAATCATCCTGCTCATGTCTTCACATGTAATGCTTCATCAGTGCTACAGTAAGTTACCAGTCGGTCCGTTATAGCCTGGTGGGAAATAAAGAGCCTTTCATTACAAGTCAGCCACGTCCAAGCACAGATCAAAAAGGACCTTTTATCCCCTCAGATAGCGTTCAGCTACGTTAGTTCAGGTTAGCTGTGCTATGGAGCAAATGTCACTGCTTATGAGGCAAGATTACACATTAACAGGACCGGTAATTGCGCTAATGTACCGCTTCTTTCTTAACGCCGAGCGAAGGAAATAAACACAAGAAACAAATGAATGGACGTCTAGCTAGCTAGCCTCCGTTAGCTAACGTTACATTACCTCTGCTGCCAACTCGACAGTCACTGAAGTTCAGGAATGCGCAGATTATGTTAACGTTAGCTCCTCTCTTTAACGTGTCTTGTCCAAACAGCCGTCCGTGCCAGTGTCTCTGTTCTGTTGTTATAAATTATAAATATCTTCAACTAACACTTAAACCAATCCTCGACGAACAAACTCTCACCATCAGGGTTTCTTTAACAACTCTTCCTCCACTACCTTTACCTCAAATGAGGCACTTCTACCAAGGTACCTCCACCTCCTTCATGACACCGAGCAGCGGAGGGAGAGGCTTCCGGTGTGAGATTTTCAGAGTAAAAGCACCACTCCATCACAATGACTGGTGTGGGCAAAATAATAAAAGTTGTCATCAAGTTGTCATTCTAACAGTGGTGGAGGAGGTATTCAGGTCATTTAATTAAGTAAATGTAAAAGCAGACCGGGGACAGTTGTAACTTTTTTTTTTACATTTTCATCCATAGCACACAGACTACTTGAAATACACTAGCACCTTTCTATATATGAAACTTATATATGTGCACTAAATAATAATAATAATACAGTTGATATAATTTCTCTTATAACAACAAAGCTATAATATTAAATGCAAGAAATCAGTGGTGGGGGCAACTGTAACTCTGAAAAACAAACAAACAAGTCATATTAACCCACTGTATCAAAATAAAAGCACACATTAGTAATCACATTACCGCTGTGGTATCTAATTATGTTACTTAGGTTTGTTTTTGTATATGGTTCAAATTCTTTTAGATGTTAGGCATTATATGCACTCAAAGCAAAAATACTTTCCTGTTTTTGCAGAAGACTAGGAAAGTGATAACTAGATTTTAATTATTTGGATTGGTTACAGTTACCCCGATCTTGCAGCCATGATATAAACTTTAGACAGCAGAAGAAAAACACTGTACATCCACAAAGTAACTCTCATACCTCAAAATATTTTTGTTTTTGTTTTTGTTGAAAAGTGTCATCACTCCAGTTCGTCTCTGGTTGGAGGAATTGAAGGTTCCAATTGCCCCATTACAATGGCCGATGGTGTCCTCTACTAATACGACGCTGTAAAAATACTTTGTTACAAGTTTAAAGTCCTGCATTGAAAGTGTTAGTTAAGTAAAAGTATGTAAGTGTAATCAAGAAAAACGTGCTAAGAACATTAAAAGTAAAAGTAATTAATACAGGAAAAAAATGGCTCCTGTAACTGTTAACTAAAAGGAAAAATAAACTATCTTGGATTAGTGTGAAAATGCATTGTCACAAAGCTGAAAACAGGGTTGTTTTTCTGACACCATGAAAAGTTGGCTTTTTAGATGTGTGGTTCTCACAGAGCAGTGACGCTACAAACATATGATGATCTTACAGAATATGATGCATTGCTGTAGATCAAACTACCCAACAGTAGTTAAAATCCACTCAACCTGTAATATCTACAGCAGCAAAATACAACATACACATTAGTGCAACAGTAATATATCCAAAAAACATGACATGTAATTGTAACAGTCTGACAGGTACCATTTTACTGCATAATGAGCACTTGTAACCTGTGATACTTCAACACTTTTACTCAAGTGAACTTTTGAATGCTGGACTCTTACTTGTAGTGGAGTATTTTCAAAGCGTGTTATTAGTACTTTTACTGCAGTAAGAAATCTGAAGACTTCCACCATCACTGCCTGAGGGCAACATAATGACAGGAACACAACATGGCACACATCACTTTCCCACACACTCAGCTGAGCCACTCAACCATTCCACCCGCTGACAAATTCAGTTTAGACCACAAAAATCCCAAACAGTGGAAACGACCTAAAGATTATTTAATGATAAGCAAAAATTACTAAGAATTTTGAGAATGTGCCAACTTTTTGCTGACAGTAGTGTACAACTCCCTCATTATATTAATTGAAAAATAATAACAACAGTCAGTTAATCCAAGGGCAAAAGATTAGGAGCTCAAGCCTCCTTTGGAGTCTATCTGTGCGCATTGCAGTGTCTTATATTTCAACATGCACTGTTTTCAGTAGAGTCAAACAGTGTTGGCATGTAAAGTAGGATCAGAACATTTTCCCAGCTTTGTGGGAGAGTCTTTTATTGGTAACAGAGTAGGAGCAGACCTAACAGCAGGCCATAAACAAATACAGCACTCACTCATTAAGACAACTGGGTTTCACTGTTTTTAAGTTGTAAATTCAAAACGCTTCTCTCTGTAAAAACTTGTTTAAAGTGTCACCCTCATGCCACTTGGAATAAATTAGTTTATGTTGTTACATCACATTCTTAAAGACCACTTTTTAAATTAAAGAGTAAGTGTTTTGGATGTTTGAAAAAATACAATGAAAATGTACAAAAACTAAAAAGGTGACACTTTAAACAACAAATAAATCAGACAGTTAAAAAAATGAAATGTTGAACATGAAATAAGTGATGAGTGTTAAAAGATCAGTTTCTAAGAATGTGCGATGTTTTTTGTAATCTGAAGTTAAAAAAAAACAAAAAAACTTTTCATGGAAAGCAACCTTAAACATTAGTAGTTTAATTATATTAGCCTTTTACATCAATATTTTTTCATATTGCTGCTTTACATTCTGATGTAATAAGAGAAGAGATATTTATTAAAAAAAGGTTTTTTTTTCATTATTACGTATCTGATATCAAGATATCACCATGTCACACAAACATTTTCTAAACAAACTGTAGTATTTATCAAAAAACATATAAAAATATAAACCTGCACTAGAGCTGTGCTGCTGGCTAATACAAAACCTGACAAAAATATAAAATTTAAAACACGCTTTGGATACAACAGATAGTACAAAAATAAGTTACAACTTCAGATGTAACATACAACCCTCAGATATTCTCAGGCTGCTACATTTCAATTGTTATTTTCTAAATGGTATAGTTTTATTTGGAGGGCTCCACGGTGGAGGAGGGCTGTCTCGGAGTATCGCTTGTATTCGTCTTTCTTCTCTTTGTCTCTTCTGCTCTAGATCCTTACGCACCTATTGGAAAAAGGTAAAAAAATAAATAAATAAAAAGGAATGTTTATGACTCGCGTGTAAAATGTGTAAATGAAAAAGTTACACCTAATCAAGTGTAAATTCATGAATTTTGTCTCGACTATGGTATAATCTTGCCATTAGTTTGACAGCAGCTCATCAGATCGCTGTTTAAAATGTGACACTCAGAGTGCCTCCCTCATACTTGCCTTTTGGCATTTTAAGAAAATCAGAAAGACTTGAGACAATATTGACAGATTTCAAGAACTGGCAATTGTAAAATTGTGTTTTCACAATTTTCATTATTTGTCTCTTTTGTCTATTTCAAAATATTGGGAAGATATATTCTTTTAATAATCATCGTCAACACTACTTTTCTATCATAGTTTATTTGAAATTATTTTCTTTATTTAATTTATCTTACTTTTGCTGTTCTATTAGGGACTGGTTTTTGCATTTACTTCTTATACACATTTTTAAAAAAAATATTACTTAATACTATGTTGTACTGTATATACTGTGATTTTTGATCAATCTGTCATAAGAATTTCCTTCTAGATTAATAAAGTTCTCTGTTTCTTATCCTGTTGCAAAACTGGAAAAATGAGGAAGCACCAAAACAATTTCACAACATATGAAGATTCAAAATCGCCCAGCATCCATAAATGTTGAGGAATTCTGTTTTTTGTCTTTAATTTGTCCTGTTTGTCGTGTGTATGTCACAAAAATGACAGTATAGTGCTTGTAAATGAGCAACTCAAATAGGGTAAAATCATAAATTTGGAAGAAATCATTATGTTACATGATGAAATATTGACTTGGATTGTATTGTACTGTATTCAGACCACTGCTCACTCAATAAAAACATAAAAAAGAAAAAGGAAAATATATAATATTAACTCTCCCAGATGCCTTCTCCTCATTATTGAGTACTGGAAGATCTCAGAAAACTGTCATCATTATGGCAGAAATCACCACCAAGTGTTCACACCACAGGCTGGTGGTGATTACTAAGTGAGAACATTTGTCTCAAAAACAAATAAACAAGACCTTTGGTGCTGTTAGCAAAAGTAATTCCACTTACCAGCCAGTTTTCATACATCTCTAAAGCCATTTTATCTCTCTCTTCTTTCATGTATCGTTCCTCTTCCTCTTGATTTTTGACTTTTGTACGCTCCATTGTGACTTTTTCTCGGAGAACATCTTTCTTCTTCTCGTGCCTTCATCAGTTTAAGAAAGAAAACGAAACACTAGTTTTAGATGAGATTTGTCACAGAGATGAAAGTGATGAAACACACAGCTTTGGCTGCCATCTAGTGGCTGATCATTGTACAGCACAAGTGTTGAACAAACACCTGATTTGAAATGCACTACCTCTGTTTTGTGAAGATTTTGCAGAATAAAATGTTAATAATAAAAGTACAGAAAAAAAAATTAAGAAATGTATTGAAAAATGTATACAATCCTGCCATTCTAGCCACTAAAGACACACTTTTCTGTTTGTGCAAAAGACATGAAACTTTCCATCACTAGAGGTCAGTGCACAGAGAGATGTTTCATCACCCTTTAAATAAATAAACAATTGATTAAAAAGTCAATGATTTACACTCACCAGTTCGAAAAGGCAGATTTACTGTCTTTGTCTCTTTCCTCCTCCTTTTCTTGCTTTTTTAACCTCTGTCTATTTTCAGCTTCTCTTTTCTCTCTGAACTTTTCTTTGAGGAGGTGGTCGTGCTCACATTTCCATTTTTCAAACACCTGTAATAATTATAACATTACTGATTAACAACACATCTTCCCAAAGGCTTGGTTATTAT
>JAJHUR010097411.1:3502-14614 GCA_027495735.1 Lutjanus campechanus
GGGGGGGGAGAGAAAAGGAGGGGGGGGGGGGGGGGGGGGGGGGGGGGGGGGGGTGACATGCAGCAAATGGGCTGCAGGTGGGAGTCAAACCTGTGGCCGCTGCAGAGGACTGACAGCCTCAATATATGGGGCGTATGCTCCACCAACTCTTTGTGCTCATTTTGCATTTCTTTGTGGTTGTTTTGCATGTTTGTGCTGATTTTGCACCTCTTTATTGTCATTTTGTGTCTCTTTGTGATCATTTTATGTCTCCTTGTGATCATTTTGTGTCTCTTTGTGGTTGTTTTGTGTCTCTTTGTGGTTCTTTCTCATCTCTCTGGTGACTGATGGAAATTCTTTTCTGCTTCGTATTTTAATCAAACCCTCACGCCCGATCCAAACACTTTGACTAAATGGTGAATCAGGGAACAAATAAAATCTAAAGTTGGCCGTGAGATCACAGCTGAGCTGGATGTATTAAACTGCAGTCAGGTGGTTTCAGAGCAGTCAGATCTCTAATAACAGGATGTGTGAGTTTGATAAAAGACGTGAGTGAAGGATGGTCTCATCTTCCCTCTGACAGCCTCCTCACCCCTCCACTCTCACCCCTCTGCTCTCACCCCTCCCAACACAAAGAGGAAGTGAGACGTCCTTCATGATTGCTGACTAGATGGATTTCTGGGTCACCCGAGGAGCGAGGAGACCCCGTGTCTTTGTGTGTCTTTGTGTTTCTTTGTGTCCATGAATCATACAGTGGAGATAACGTCTTCTCTATAACACACAGATGATTTAAGTCTTCATCTGTAACAAAGAGCCACAGGCAGCGCAGGGAAGACGTACTGAGAGAGACAGACTAATGAAGTCTTTGTTTGAGTCAACGCATGAGACTCGATGAATATAATATTCACTCAGAGCCACAGTAATCTGTCATCATGAACACGAGGGCGTGTTGGTGGAGGAGAGTCCTGAGAGTGAAAGGTGAGAAGATCAATAACTGTCCTGAAGACATGTGACAGTAAAATAAATGATGCATTTCTGACCTCCACTGCTTCATGTTTGACTCTTTTCAGCCCACAGAAGATTTTATTTATGTTTTTCAAAGAACGTGGCTGTGATGCAGCTCTTTGTGATCATTTTGTGTCTCTTTGTGGGTTTTTTGCTTCTCTTTTTGTCAGTTTGTGGTTGTTCTGCATCTGTTTGTAGTTACTTCGTCTCTCTTTGGAGCCATTTCTTGTAATTGATTTGTGTCTCTTTTCTGTCTCCATAGTTGTTTTGCATCTCAATGTGGTCATTTTGCTTATTTGTGGTTCTTTTGCACCTCTTTTTGTTTGTAGATGTTTTGCGTCTCTTGTTGTCTCTTTGTATATTGGATCTTTGTGGTTGTTTTGTGTCTCTTGTTGTCTCTTTGGGATTGTTTTCCGTCTCTTTTTATGTCTTTGTTATTATTTTGTGTCTTTTTGTGGTTGTTTTGCAGCTTTTTTCCCTTTAAGGTTGTTTTCCGTCTCTTTTTGTCTCTGTGGTCATTTTGCGTTCCGTCCTGAAGACGTGTGACAGTAAACGATGCGTCGCCGTGATGCATTTTTAACCTCCAGTCTGCTTCACGTCTGCCTGTTTTCAGGCTACAGGAGAAGGATTTTATTTAAATTCCTCCAAAGTGACGGAGGCGAGTGGCTCTGAAGGTGGACAGGTTAATGAAAACTGTGAAATCATTTTATCAGACAGTCACAGAGGATCATCACAGTGAAAATATTCAGCTCCTTGTTACTGATAATGAGACAGCTGAGAGGAGTCCAGCAGTCTCACATTGTTAGCGCGCTTTCAGCCGCGTGTTGTCGTCTTCTGGGAATTTGCAGAGAAAACACACAACCTGAGCGTTTGGGAACAGAACGGCGCTCACGGACGGACGGGGAGCTCTTTAATTTGCGGCTGCCTCATTTCTGTTCAAACAGCTTTTCTTTTCGACAGCTGTGTCTTCATTAGCGCCGCCTCTGCCTCTGGCGTCCGGGGTAATTACATCACACCGTCTGTCTAAATAAACCCAAAGGCGTTTTGGCCCCAGAGGTGCATTTTTAAAGGGCGGTCACACCGTTAATTGGTATTTTCATGAAAAGCTGCAGGTCTGCAGATCAGGTAGCCTGGTTCCTGTTGAGCCTCCAGGGTCACAGTCTGCTGGTTTACAGATTAGAGACGCAGCTCCAGTGAAGATAATTCTGGTCAAACGGTCAATATTCACAGCTTTGTGCTGCTGAGTATGAAGAATATAAGTAATGATGAGTTCTGAGCTCCTCCTCCTCTTCTCAGCAGGTGAGGAGACACTTCAGCCCTCAAACAGCCAAAAACAAGATGAAGAGCGAGTTCACAGCAGCTTTGATTAGTTCAGGTGATCTGAACCTCCTTCGTCAGCGCTGGTGTGTGAACGCTGGACTATACGAGCTGGATTCAAACTTCTTTCAACATGAAAAGAGTTTGAGTTAAAATATATTGCAGTCCTCGAAATGATGTTCTCCAACTGTACAAATATGTAACTCTTACAGAATATTTAAGAATACGTTTTAATATTTTGTCAACTAAAATGTGCTCGCTGCCTCTGTGACGGTGACTCATCTTTTAATATTTGCAGCTCCAAAAATGTCTCTTTGATCCTGAAGGTTTCAGACTCCTGGTATCAAGTTTTATGTAACGTGACTTAATTAATGTCTCCATCCTAAAGGAACCTTCATCAGTTAGCTGCTGTTTCACATCATCAGTCCAGTTCTCCATCTGACTTACTGTCAGCAGGCAGCAGCAGACACAGAGTCCAGAAGGGAACCTTAGAATTGAGAGATCTTGCAAGAGACTCACAAATTTGGGGTTCCCTTCTAGACCAAACCAGGAGACACAGAGAGGGACGGACACGACGGACACACATCTGATTCATCTTTATATTCAGTTCAGGTGTGCAAAGTGTCCACCTTCAACCTGATGTGTTACTGATACAGTCAGCTGATCTGTCAGTTAGTCGTGTTTGACTCTCAGTCCATCAGTCACTCTGATTCACGTCTCTTTGGTCTCATGTTGTGTCTCATCAGCAGATAAATTTGATGAGTTTCCTGTTTGAGGAGATCAGCCATGTTGGATAAAAACATTTCTCTGATTATTCACACAATATTTTATCTGTTGTCCTCTGACATGTCAGAGACTGAGACAAACAACATGTTGAGCATAAACATCTCTGTGCCGGCTCAAAGGTCACACACCACCTACAGGGGCCCACACCACCTACAGGGGCCTCACACCACCTACAGGGGCCCACACCACCTACAGGGGCCTCACACCACCTACAGGGGCCCACACTACCTACAGGGGCCTCACACCACAGTGTCTCATACAAGATGAACAATCACAGTCGTCAGTTTTGTTTCCTTCAGTCTGAAATCAAGTTGTTTCAAAAGTTAAAACGTATTTTGATGATAAATCAGCTGTGTGAGAACAGAAAGATCATCATTCAGCAGAGATTCATGGAGGTGGAACAGAACATGAGCTCATACATCTGTTCTGTAAAGAACATGGGGTCATACATCTGTTCTGTAAAGACCCGTCCTGAGTTCTAACAAAACAAAACATCACAAATCAAAATGTTCCTGCTGGATGTGGACGTCAGACAGAACTGAGATTCTTCTGAGAGTAGAAATGAAAATGTATCAGCCTGCATGTGTGTGTGTGTGTGTGTGTGTGTGTGTGTGTGTCTGTGTTTGTGTGAACTGTGGTGTCACTCAGTCTGACTCTCACTGAGCCGCTGGATTGATTGTGCAGCTGAAGGAGAACCAGGACTTTCTGTCAGTGAACAGATTCTTGTTTCAGTCTCGACTCCACAGAGATCAGAAACAAACAGCTCAGCCTGCAAATAACTTCACTTTCTTCATTCATAGTTTGTCCATAAAAAATGTTGATCAGTCTGAGACGACGTTCTCAAATGTCAAATCAAAAATATTCATTTTTTACTGTCATAGTGAAGGAAAGAAAAACTGCCTCCACACACATCCTGCACAGACTCCATTACAGCCACTGTGGAGAGTAACTAAGTACATTTACTCAAGTACCGTGCCTAAATATGATTGTTAGATATTTAATTAAATGTCTGAACGTGCTGATTATATGTTCTGTATATTGTCAAGTTGTGTTCTTTGATTTCCCCAAATGTTTCCAACAGATCTGTCATTTATTCCAGGTAACGCTGTAACGCTGTGGTTCCTGTTAGCATGTCGCTAGTTCCTATAACAGAGTCGACAAACGTGACTAAACAAAACGTGAGTAAAACATAAATATATTACCTCGCTCATGAACATGATTTCTGTCTGAGTCATGCACATGTCACACGCTGCCTACCTGTCGTCCGTCGATGGCTCCTCTCATCTCTTTGAACGTGGCCTCGAACTCGCCGATGTAGTCGTGTTTGCCGTTGGAGTCCCAGTCCCACACGGTGCACTGAGAGGACGACAACACAGAAACTTTCATTTTACATTTGAATCATCACAGGACAGATTTCAGTTTATCTCCGTCTCTTCACGTGTTTGTGTTTTGTTGTTTGTTTGTTTCAGATAAAGAACAGACGTCTGTTTATTAAAGAGAACTTGAAGTCTCACTTCAGTCGGTGTTTGTTCTCAAAATAAATCAGATTTTACAGACGACTGAACTTCAACTTTAACTTTATTGTCCAGGAGGAAGAATCAGTCCTGCAGACGGATGAAAACAAAGAACACATCAGTTCATCTCACCGAAAAAATATGATCAAACACATCAAACATGAGCAGAAATTTGAACCATAATCAGACTAAAAAGATTTGTGTATTCACGTGTAGGTCACAGGTGTAAACAGGTGAGCATTAATGTGCTGCTCTAACAGTCTCAGTCTTTCCACCAGATGTTGAAGCAGCTGCAGGAGTTTGTCCAATAAAAGGACGCTCTGAAATGTGCAGTTTGATCTTGAAAATATTATGAGTATTTCACACGGGGCTACAGATATGCTTTTGTGTGTTCAGAGTCTGAGAGAAACAGAGCAGTGTTTCATGGATCTCTGTATGAATTTTAGAGCAACAACAACAAAAGATTATTTAGTTAGATTCTGTTGGACGTGTTTGAACAGAACCTGGTTCCTTCTGTCTGATTATTTCTGGACAGGAAGTGTTAATACGAGGCCTGTTCGATCATTCATCATTCATTATGGATGCTAATATTTCACAAATGTTCAGGAGAACAGACCAATAACGTGTTGTATTAATGTGAAGATTCACATGAAATAAAAATGAAGTTGGCTGATCAGACCTCCGTCCACATGACGAGTCCTCCCAGTGGAACCAGTGGAACCAATGGACAGCTTCTACTGGTTCCACTGGGACCAGACTGAGCAACAGTGAATAAATCAGAGGAGGAACTGAATCCAGGACAGTTTGACAGAGTTCATGAAAAATAGATCGGAGGACGACAGGAAGAACGCTGACGGTCTCTGAGCGGGAGAGGGTGACCACGATCTCATGAATTTACAGAGAACACACACACACACACACACACACACACACACACACACACAGAAACAGCCACGTGCTCCAGTTCTCATTTCTGACAGTCTGGTGATTTTATGTTTTCATATATTCATGCGGGAGTTTCAGTGAGCAAGTGGGACGTTTACTGTGTGTGTGTGTGTGTGTGTGTGTGTGTGTGTGTGTGTGTGAGATAAATCCTGAACTGTGAGGCAGAAAATCTAAATTCTTTTTTTAAACAATGTATAAAAAAGTCTCCTTTATATTTTCCATAAATTTCCATAACCTCTGGGCTGCAGCGTGTTGGAGCGTCTGACACACGAACATGAATTCACAGAAGATGTTAAAACTGCAGGTTCTCAGTCTGAATCAGTCAGTGCTGCTTTAACTGTATCTATTATTTCCAATCTGTGTTTGTGAATTTTATTTACCGTTATATTTATTCATGTGTCCTGTGAAAATGACCTTACTGCACTTCACCTCCTCTGTACCTCCTGGGCTTCTGTAGCCGGTCTGCGCCTCACAGGGCTGCTCTGCATTACTGAAGCTAAGTTGTGCAGGAAAGTGTTGCTGCACTATTTTATTATTAATTTGGAAATTGAGTCATTTAAGTGGAAACCTTTGTTTACCAGGAGGTTTCCTTTAGTCAAATCAGATTTGGTAGTTCTGTACAAATGTTTCATCCTTTTTTTTTTTACAGTGCAGTGTGCCACATTAAATCCATATGAGCCTACATGAGTATGTTTTACAGCTTACGTTTTAATGTCTTTTTTGTCACCTGTGATGTGAAAACATCAGACTTTCTCACAGTCAGAGAAATTAAAAGTGTCCATCCTGTAGATATAAAATATAAAACCAGTGGAGCTGCAGAGCTTCTCTCCTGAGGCTGCAGCTGCTGTCCAGCATCACCTGAGCTGCAGGCTCCGCCTCCTTCACGCCGTGAATTAAGGATTTATTTGGACCAAACCAGAGTTGGTGATTGTTGGGACAGTGGAAAGATGAACCAAGATGTTTTTGTTGAGTTTTATTTAGTTTCTGTAAAGTTTGAATGAAGCTGACGATGATGCAGAAGGATTCTGGTGAGTTTGTTGAGATCAATAAATCAGCTGTTTCTGGTTAAACCAAACGTCTCTTCCTCTTTAAAAAAAATCTCTCTGACTGTATTGATCTTTTCCATCATGTTGTCAGACACTAACAAGAACAATCTGAGCCTGTCAGAGACAAAAACAAGCGTCAGCTGCCCTGCGCGCTCCGCGGTGCGCTCTGGTGCGTCAGTCGCCCCGTGCGCTCCGTGGTGCGCTCTGGTGAAGCGTCTGACGGCGCGTCAGCTGCGCTCCGTTTCTATCACTCTTCTCTGCTTCCATCAGTTAGTTTTGTGGTTTGTGGTGATTTAGAGACTCGGTTGGTTGATACTTTCTATAATGTTATCAGATATTAACTGGATTTGATCAAATCGATTAAACCTGT
This sequence comes from Lutjanus campechanus, assembly GCA_027495735.1. NCBI lineage: Eukaryota > Metazoa > Chordata > Actinopteri > Lutjaniformes > Lutjanidae > Lutjanus > Lutjanus campechanus. The sequence continues at coordinate 10,465 of JAJHUR010097411.1, forward strand.
AAAAGATGAGCTATTTGACAGAACTATGTGAAAAAAGAAATCAGTATTGAGCAGTAAGGCCTGATTTACTAAGATCTCAAATAAAAACTCCAAGTGCATTTTATTAACTGTGTAAATGACAGCAGGTGGAAACAGGATTTAAATGAGGGTTTTAATTGTTTTACAGGTTTCTGTCACGGGGAGTTTGGACAGAAAGCAGAATGACTGCAAGTGCAAAATAAAATTGGATCACATGAAGGTGTTGAGGGTTATTTTATGAAAATAAAAATCAGAGTGTCTCCTCCTCACCTCAATAAGAGCAGCCAGCTGTGCACAGATCAGCTCCTTCCTTTGTCACCACACAGTATTTTCTGCCTTGGTAAATTGCAGTGCACTAAATTCATGTATTTGTATTTTCTCCTCCCAGTATTTTGCACGCTACAATAGAAACGCCCCATATTGCAGATTCATCAACACAAATGTCCTAAATGGACAGTGTGTGCTGTCCTGCACGTCCTCAGTTAGCAGATCAGCTCGTACGTTTGTTTGCAGATGATATGAAGTTGTTTTTACACACACACACCTTTAATAAATCAGGTCCACTGTTTATATTTTCTATTCTTTAGCGTCACAGACGTCTCTAAGTGTCCTGATCATGGACGATATTAAACAGAAAAAGAAGAAACTGTGACGGAGGTTTAAATGTGAACGTTTCTCTGCTCTCTTGTTCAGGTCAACAGGAGTCAAGTGGGCGAGCGAGCCAATTAGATCAGCAGATGAATCTGTGCGTGTAATTATGTGGGTGTCCCTGTATGCATGCATTAATGTGTGTAACGTGTGTGTGTGTGTGTCCTTCCCTCCTCATTAAACTGAACATCATGACAGCAGCAGCAGCAAAAACCTCCTCCTCCTCTTCTTCTTCTTCTTCTACTTCTGCTTCTTCTACTTCTTCTCTGTCAGTCTTTACACAAATTAAGAGACCCGTCGAGGTTTAAAGAGAGAAAAGTGCTCCATTTATCTACCTGAGAGGAAACACGCGGCAGGTTTTAATGAGCTGTCACTCTCACAGCTTCATTCAATCAGCTCAGAAGGAAAAAATGGACTAAATTAGCAGCTCGGAGGTTTCCTCACTGAAAAGCTGCTGAAATGTCTAATTTTCTAGTTTCTAATTTTAAGAAGAGACTCACAGCGAGGTGCAGACGGCAGAGCTGCCTTCATAATGAGGTCCTTTAACCCTTTAAGTTGCTCAATAAGTGCTAAAGACACTTTTTAAAGGCTTCTTACCTGAAGAGACAAAGTTCTTTACGGCCTCAGATTCACACGTGCTGACGTGACGGAGCGTGTCTGTCTGCATAATGAAGTTTTAGAACTAGATTCAGGAACACCTGCACCTCTCTGCTCCAATCACCTGTGCATACCTGTGCACGGACGTCTAACCCTCTCCCATTTGTCTCAGTTCTCATGACCCCCTCCTGACACAGGACCCTGTTCTCATTTTTCTGCAGGCAGCTCAGTGATGGTCCGTCAACAAGAAGGTCCCAGGTTCAACCTCATCCGTTCTAGGTTTCCTCCACAGGAACCTCACTCGTCTTCCCTGCATCCACTTGGGTCTCTGCCAGGAACCTCAGGGGACAAAGTACCAAATCTCATCGAGACGTGTCCCCACCCTGAGTCTCACCCCTCAGGTTCTTACAGCTCGATGACAAACTGACCCTCTTCATCCCTCACCTGGACCCCTCAACCCTCTCCTCCATCCCTACATCACTTCATTCAACCAGCCGTCCACACTCAACAGAAAAGACAAAGAACAGATGGGATTTTCTCATACTTCTTAAATTCGGCTCCTGAGAAACAGCCTTTGTCTCGACTCATCTCTAACTCGAGCTGAACTGAAGATCTTAAAATGTTCTTGTTTTTGTCTGCGCTCCTCTTGAATTTGTCTCAGATCATCAGCTCGATCTGAAATGAGATCTCTGGTCAAAATTAAACTCTGAGACACAGATGAGCATAAAATACGAATCTCATTTATTTCTAATAAGATGAAGAAAAGACGGCTGTGAGAAACTGTTTCCCTCCGAGAATTTCTTGTGCTTCTTAAATTCGGCTCCAGAGACAAAACCTTTGTCTCGTCTCAGCCTGCCACAAATTCTGGTCCAATTGAGGATCTTAAAACGTTCTTTGTGTTTGACTGCACTGGTGTTAAACTTGTCTTAAATAATCAGCTCTTATGAAAACAGTGAGATATAAAACAAAACTCACTCGTCTTAAATAAGAAAAGACGACAGTGAGAAACAGTTTTTCTCTCTGTTGGTATGAAATGTGCTCTCAGATTTATCAATAATCCATACGTCTCTGTTGGGTATTGATTGAACTGATCTGCAGAGAGAAGTCAGAACCAAGTGAAGAACAGAGGACCTGCTGGACTTTAAATTAAATATATGTGATATATGATGAAACACAGAAAGTGTTGAGCTTCACGTCTCTGTTTAAATTCAGTCTGTTTCCTCCGACCTGCTCTCAACATCCTCCTGTTCTGCTGCTGATCATTTCACTGGAGGTCATTGACCCTCAAACCTCATCTCCGTGCTGCTGACAGGGGGCCCAACCTCTGGCCCCGGGCTGATTGAAGAGCCGCCGGGTTGAAAAACGCCAGAAAATTACAAACGGATGATGAATGTGTTCCTCAGGAGACGTTCAGGAGCATCAAACCTGGTGTCTCCCATCTCTGTATTTCAATGGTGATGCGTTCACTGACTGATATCAGTATGTATTTCTACACCTTTTCCTGCCTCTTGTAACACTGTGTTCTCCAGAACATGATGATGATGATGATGATGATGTCCGTTATTAAAAATCAACATGCATCAATCAGCTTCTGATCAATAAAACACAAAGTTTGGTTTCATTTCAAAGAGTTTGACCTGCTGCAGCCAATCAGACGTCCACATTTAGACTGGAGACACAGCGTCCATCGACTGACACAGGAGACACGGTGTGTGTGTGTGTGTGTGTATGTGTGTGTGTGTGTGTGTGTGTGTGTGTGTGTGTGTACCTGCAGCTTGCGTTCATGGTCTCCACTGCAGAGCGAGTTGAGAGAAACCTTGAAGGTTTTCCACACCGGGTTCAGATTATTCATCACAGTCTGAGACAGAGAGACACAAACGTGATTAAAAGTGACTCCAGATCAGTTATTACACATGTTTGCGTCACTTTGTGTGCAGCAGCTCTGGTCTGAACTGACTTTCTTGGCCCTGTCAGACAGACGGGTAACAGTGAGACAGACACGTGTTTACAGAACAGCCACAAGTGAGTCTGCAGCATTTCCACCATGTTTCATGAACACTAGTATCCAGGTTATGACCTGGTTTATCAAGCGTCCTGGTTATGTACTTAAAAAACATCTTAGACCTCAAAACAAACGTGTTTGGAGAATATTGATCTTTCAGCAGGAGGAATAACTTATCACTTTATTGAAGGTGTTTGTAATGATTCACTTTATTTACACGCAGGAACTTTGTTTCTTATAGAAAATAAGTTGTTTCAGTCGATTCTACTGCAGAAAGAAAGTAGTATATCTCCAAAACTCTGCAGCTCAGACCAAAACAAACAGATGTGTGTTTCTGGATGTTGTTGGTCTGTGAGGTCGCTGTGTGTGTTTGTACCTCGGTCCTGTAGACGAGCTGCAGCGTGGCGTCATCGTTCAGCCTGTAGATCTCCAGAAACGGGTCGGATTTACTGAAGAAGTCCTGCACACACACACACACACACACGCACAAAAGTGAAACCAGCTTGAGTGACACAGATCTGAAGAATAAACAGTCACATGTATGTTTGTGAAGCTGCTGGTTGTATTTTCAGCATATTTACAGCAGCAGATGGTCGTTTACTGCAAACACACACACACACACACACACACACACACACACACACACACACACACACCTTGTCATCCAGTTTCCTGGCACTGAAGGAGAGCTCGATGTAGTCGTCGTTCCCCGTCAGCTCCTCTGCTGTGATCTGCACACACACATTATTATTATTCTTTCTTTCTTTATGAAATATATGTAAAAATGTTTTGGTTTGCAGAAACTGTCTCTCGTCTCAGACAAGAATTCACAACTTCAAACAATTTAAAAATGATTTTAAAGTGATATTCCATTTTGCCAGAATA
>JAJHUR010097425.1:0-15579 GCA_027495735.1 Lutjanus campechanus
ATGGTTTGCGGCACAAACCCCTGGGTGGGGTCTAGATGAAACCCTTGCAATATAGGTTCATCAAGGGTTCTTTTGAGAACCTTTTTCATCCAAAGAACAAAAAAAAGTTCTTCAAGGATTTCAACCATCCTTGAAGAACTTTTTTTGGTCAAGGATTATTTGTACCATAAAATGAAAGAGTTCTCAGTAGAACCCCTGATTGGGTTCTAGATAAAACCACTGGAATATGGGTTCTCTAAAAACCCTTTTTATCCAAAGAACTCTGCTAAATTTGTTGAAATCCTTACTCTTTTTTCTACTCTTTTGTCAAGGGTTATTTGTAACATAAAACGAAAAGGTAAAACCCTCTAGGTAAGTTCTAGATGCAAAAGAATGGTTCTCCTTTTGAACCTCTCATAAGGGGTTTTAGGTGAAATCTTTCATAGATGGGTTTAAGCATAACCTTTTATGTTGGGGTTCTAGGTAGAACTCTCTGAAAGGGTTCTAAAAAGCCTCTAAAAGGTTCAACCAGGAGCCAAAAAGGGTTGCATAAGGGCTTGACCTACTGAGTAATACATGTCCCTATCAACCAAGCTTGTGTTTGTAATTGTTCAAAATTTCCTTCGTTGTCCTAGCCTTGTCGGTACACTTTAGGAGGATAGAAACACACACACACACACACACACACACACACACACATACACAGACACTCTGCCTGTCTGAGTGCCCTCTCCATCGCTCTGCCTCTCTTAGTTAGGGATGAAGAGGCTTTTTGTAGCCTTGAAATAAGAAGCCTTTCACAGCACGGCTGACAGAGAGCACCCATGAGGGAGGCTGGATGGGTCTGGGCTGAGTGCAAGGTGAGAGGGCCGTGGGCCGACATGCCCGCGGTGTCTGATTGGATTAGGATCCTGCTGGAAGTGTGTTGGAGGAGGTCACTGAGAGGTGAACACACCGGCTCTGGGGACGATGTAGCGACGCAGGATAAGGAAGGAGGGGGTTAGGTGGCGGGTAATGAAGTTTGGAGAGTGGCGTCATGTGCATATGGATATCATATTGGAGGGGATGTTTGCTTTTTGCTTTGCTAGCAGCGGATCTCAAGGATGGCAATGTCTGGAATGAATTTTAGTCCCTCTGTGCAATTGCTGACCAGATTGCCATGAAATCTGCTGTGGATGTATATGATATCCACAGGATGAATCTTGATGTGTTTGGTGACTCAATGACCTTAATTTTTTGCATCAGCAAGAGACCACAAGTCCCACAAGTGTACAAGAAGTAGTATAATTTATTACATTTATAAAGTATATGTGCGCTTCCTCAAGGATGAAGCCTTTCCAATACAGGAACTTTTTTCTAGCATGGCCCTTAGGTTTGGATATCTTAGAATCTAAACTTCTCAAGAGATTCTACAGTAATTCCCTGCTTTCACTGATTCTAAAGACCTCATTTAACTTCAAATGTTCCATTTGATTGGTGCTGTTTACGCTTGTTTATAGTCGCCTGTGAAGCTACCAGCTGTTATAAAGAACTGCGACTTCAGCATCCTGAGACGGTATCTATCAGAGGTGTGGACTCTTGACTTGACAAAATCAAAAAAGGACTTGCAACTCAATCAACTCAAATCAATGTCTTCATACTGCTGAGCTGTCATTATCACATTTAACTGTGACTGGCACAGCTATTTAAGAGCGATGAGACCGAGACTATTTAATGATAAGGTGCTTTTGCACCCTCATAACCTCTATGATTGTGGTGAAAACAGGCGCCTGTTAGGACTCGCAACACTGTTTTAAAAGCCGTGGCAGTCCAGGTCAAACTGAGATGTCTGGTCAGTGTCATACATTTGTGATGTAAGTGATATATGACTGGTCACTAGATGTGCGTGTTGAAAACAGATGTGTAAAGACATGGATGACAACATCACTCTCATCATCTTTTTAGCCCTAAATGAGATTAAATATTTCACTTAATCGAATATGATGAAACCATTAAACAAGTTCTATAACATATAGACAGAGTAGTGGAAAATTGATGTAACCAGCATCACCAACACGAGTTTTACATGAATCACAACTTGGAATTGGATGAACTCTATAAAAACAAATCATTAATGAGGCTTAATATGTCTTCTTGGATCTTTCCACATCTTTAATCCCAGCATGTTCTGCTAACCCTCCTCAAACACTACTGCGTCAGCTCCCGATTCTCTCTCATCCATGGCTTGTTTTTATTGGATTCTATGTTCTTTTATCTTCCCTCACGACATCCCACCCCCACAACCTCAGGCCCCCGCCTGTGCTTAGGAGTCAGCGGAGAGTTGGGTCTGGCCATCAAGGGTAGGGACCATGCTCTGGTCGGAGGCCAGACAAACTGGAGAATATTAAGAAAAGCAGAGATTTATAGGCCAAGGTGTAGCGATGAAGGCTTAATAGACTGCAGATGTAGCAGGGCGCTTCGTTCAGTGCAGACCTGAACTTTTGACTTGACATATGCAATAACCTAAAATAGAAGTGGATTGTCGAGGGTTACTGCCCTCTAATTCTCAGATTATGTCATTTTACATCATGTGAAGGTACAAAACTGCCCTGTGCTGTAACTGTATTACTGTCTAGTTAATACTAGTAATACAGATACAATGATAATGAATGGTAGAGGTTAGTAAGATGTCAATATAGCACTTTAAACACCCCTTGATCGGGGAATTAGCATAAGAATACAGATGTCAAGCACTGCAATTAAATGTGGGTGCTCAGGCTGCGTGCCAAGTCACTGCTCTGGTGTCCAGAGTCAGTGTCCTGCATATCATATCAGTGTAAAAACAGAGGAACAACACACAAAAAAAAAAAAAGAAAGAAAGAAAGAAAAATTGACTTTCGAGAGTCAAAATTGCTCAGTCGGATAACACGGACTGAGATTTAAAAGGACTTTGAGCATGTTAAAGAGAGGACAACAAGCTGCCAGAGTGTGGCGAGCTTCATTAATTCAGAGGAAAGAGCCGGGGGCTGCAATAGCAAACATGCGGAGAGACAGCATTTGTCATAATTATCTTTCTTTTTGTGTCATTTGGGCCGGCGTGTGGTAATTTGTTTTGGCTCCGGTGCTTCAAACTTGGAAATATCGGAAGAATAACACCTGACGTGAAGAGCAGTGGTGGTTTGGTGGTGGCTGAGTCACAAAAAATAAAAGTCATTAGCATGCGTGTGCATGAGTATTGCATGTGTCTCAGGGTTACACAGATATTAAGGTCTGATGCTGGACTTGTATTAAAAATCAAGAAAGCAACAAGTTGACTATTTATCACCAACAGATACAGTCCATACAAATTCATTTTTTACTGTAATGTATTGACTGGAGTTGCAAGTGTTAGTAAAGTAAAGTCTGTCTACTCGCTGAGTTGATGTAATTCTGTAAAATAGCTTGGTGTCAGGGTTTCTGGTTTTAGGTTAGTTGTTTCCTGTTTTATTCTGAAAGTTATGCCTTTTGTCTTTTTCTGTTGCTTTACTTCCTGTCTTTGTCTTTTTCCCGCCTTTTTTGATCACTGATTAGTCTCACCTGTCCCTGATTAGCCTCTCTGTGTGTTTAGTCTCAGTGTTTCCCTCCTTTCTTTGCCAGTTTATCTTTTTCCTCACGTAAAGCGGCATAGCTGTTTTCTCTTCTTCTGACTTCTGTTTAGTCTTTGGATATTTTGGCCTGGGTTTATTGGACTTTGGATTTCCTGCCTGCTTATTTGGATTTGTTTGCCTTTGGACTATTTTGTTCTGTGCCTGCCTACCATTCTGTAAGCCTTTTGTATTTTGACTTAGAGTATTAAATCATTTAAGCTGCACCAGCACTGCCTCCTAGTCTGCATTTGGGTCCATATAGTCATATTTCTGCTACTCTGCTTGACATCGTGACACTTCGTCATGCTCCTATACTTCAAACAGTGATATTGTAGGTATCCCTCAACCATTATTTCTGAAGACACTTTGATGTGCTGTCGAAATCAGATGACGTAGGATAAAGCGCAATAAAGCCCTCGTATGGACTTAGATGACATTTCCTAAACCTAACCAAGGGTGTTGCATGTTTATTATTGCTAACTTGACCACATGCAAAACTGATGCTAGAAGGGTATGTACAGCATCATAGTTTGAAGCCTAGGATCACTGAAAAAAGCTGTTGTATTTGACGAGTTGGGAGTAAGAACGTGTTGTTTACTACTTGTTTAACAAAGGTTTAAAATACCGTACAGGGCTGGCGTTATATCAGCAAACTTTTAGCGACTAGAGCGATAACAACACCAACATGCTGAAGAATGTATGTAGTAATGAACCATTTATTACAGCAGCTCAGTGCTGTTTGTACAGTGTGTATCTGTACAAAACACCAGTAATCCTACAGCAGGAACTGTGTTACATGTGCAAGACAGGTTGAAAAGGTTGAAGCATCACAGAGGTCAATACACTTGGACATCAAGCTCAGTCTAGCTGAACTTCGACCACAAAACCTTGTGGAAAAATGTGAGTAGTTTGCATGCAGCTGCTAGAGTGCGGCCATACAAAATAAGAGTCCTGCTCTGCACAATGTCACACCTGAGCTTCTGTGAAAGCAGGGTGAGTCGATAAAAGACTTCTTTAATCTACTCTCACGTGCAGTTTTGTTTTTTTGTGTTTTTTTAATGCTGTCACTGGTTGTCCCTGGGAAGTTATTAGATGTGACGTTTTTAGGGCTCCAATTATTTTCACTATCAATCAATCAATCAATCAATCATTTTAGCCCAAGGTTATGTCTTTGCGTGCTTTGTTTTGTCCGATCAACAATCCAAAACCCATAGCTGATGCCGCCGTCACTTATTATTGATGTTGCTTCAATTGACCCCCTCAATGAGAGGTCAATGATCCATTAGTTAGCCTTGGACATTTCGATTAGATTTCACACAAGGATGCACATAAAGAATAAGTTGAGATGTTTACTTCGATTTCAGCTGACTGGCTTCTTTTGAGTAACCTCAGCTGTCTATCTCGTTCCCTCTTCCTCCCCGTCTTTATTTCTCCATCTCTTTATGTCTTTGCTTCTATTGCTTTTCTTGGTCTTGCACTGAGAACCGTGGCCTCTTTGTGTATGTGTGGGAGTTATGGTAAAAGCAGCTATATTGAAAATATCACATCTTTCAGATAGCTATGAAATGAATTAGTTGAGAAAGCAGAGAGAGAAAGAGATCATAAAGAGAGAGGAAAGGCAACGGACGGCAATGGAACCAAGCATTTTGGTCTTAATATGGGCCTTTTGTTACAGCTTTGGATTTCTCTGTTAAAACAAATGAATATGAACGAAAAGATTTTGGGAAAATCTGTAAGAGGATAGATGAACCTAGCTAGTGGGCAATAACTGGGCAGTTTGTGATCACACTGTCTCTCATTGGGCTGGCTTGGCTCGGACCTCGGGCAGGATCTCTAACCTGGCAGGCCGATGGGAAAAGCCTCTCGGCCAAGAAGTCACCAGGAAGCCGGCGCTATCCATTTCACAATTAAATTATGTTGAGGGGGAGCCTGGCTTGGCTCAATCGGGGGGTCCGAATGCCTGCGCTCACGTTCGTCTTCCAGTCGGCAGGGGGAGAGAAAGCATAGGGCTAAGAGGATTAGCCTAAATCCTTGCTGATTTTTCTTTTTCTGCGGGTTAAAGAGGAGCCAAATCAGAGCCAAATGTCCCAGCCGGCCGCCAAATGAGCATTATGCAATCTCTCCTGATTGTCTGGGGTTTTGGGGCTTTTTGTTTCCCTGAAAGGCTTCTTGTTCGGAGATGAAATCCAAATGATACGGAGGGCCGCAATAATGCGCCTCAGATCACCTCAGCCATGCAGATGAGTGCTTTCAATGAAAATCTTGAGTTTCTCCAAAGTCAGATCTCCATGACGGACGACAATCAATTCATTCATGCTTCGCCCTGCACTCCACATGCACCGAGCAGCCGCCTCTGGTGAGGCGGCGGAGCCCAGCCTCTTTACGGCAGCAGTCCCCATCCACTTAGAAGTGAACAAGCTGTACTCTCTCTTTACTTTGCATCTATCCCCCTCTCTGAAGCATTACGGACGCTGAGAGGGGAGAAGCATTAACCTTGATGTCTCTGAGTGTCTGAGCTCCATCTATGCAGGGCAATAGGCCATCAGAGAGACAAAGAGATGTAGTCCCAACCAAAAGGACGAAGCAGAAATGGGACTCTAGTAGACAGAAGAGGAATAAGAGAGTCATATGATATTTGAGAAACGTGAAAATTTTCAAAAGGTGTTTAATCATCCTTGAAGCCGGTCTGGGTTATTAAAATGACAACTTGAAAGATAATAATAAAGGTATTGAAGTTGATACTACTTGAAAGATTTAATCACTCACTAAATATTACTCACTGAAAAGGTAATTACTTTAACAATTACTGCACAGCATAATTAATATTTACATGACTTGTCACTTCTCGTCTATTTTCAGGCTTTAAACAGCTTTAAAGTGACAGCTCACCCTGGAATCAAAAACAGATTTTTCCGTTGGCCTTATCTATCTAGATTTTTTTGTATGAGTTGCAGAGTTTTGGAGATATCGGCCGTAGAGATGTCTGCCTTCGCACCAGTTTAATGGGATCAAAAGGCACTTGGCTCGTGGTGCTCAAAAAATACATTTGAAACCAGTCTCCCCAGAGGGAAAATTTCATCTTTCACAATCATTTTGTCTTCGTCTTATGCAAAATAAATGAGATCCTTATTTTGAACTGTTAAAACTCATCTGTTTCTCTTAAACTCCTTCTTCTCTTTCTCCTTAGGAGAAAAAAAGGAGCAAAACAAAAGAAAAGCAGGAGGTCTTTTGCTGAATCTCAATGGTTTCTCCCCGAGGACAGTATGGAGCTACAAGTCTTTAATTTGACCAGTGAGACTAATTTAAGATCTCATTTAAGACAACCAAGTTTTCTTTTCGATCTCACCGACTCAAGAGTTATTAGATTACAAAGACAACTTTAAGATCAGTGCAGTTATACAAACAAAGAGCATTTTTAGATCTTCAATTGCGTTCAAGTAAGCCTCGGGCTGAGACAAGACAAAGCCTATTTCTCAGGGGCCGAATTTAAGAAGCATGAGAAAATGGTCAAAGCCTCATGCTGATCTTAAACTGAGTTAATTTATGTCTAAGACACACGGGCGAGACAAAGGTGAGATCTTAATTTGAACTTTTCCTTTTCCTCTGAGTCTTTCCAAAAGTCACGCCCCGGGTTACCCAACGTATTCCACAGATCTTGTTGCTTTTTCTCTTAGAAAATAAAGTAGTTCTGGTAGATTCTAAAGAAGTTTCTATAGATTCTAATGTAGATCACTACTTGAAAGTAATCACAATACTGTAATGTGTTACTGCACACTGAATGCTACCATAAAAAAACACAATCTGTAGACCTGCAAGGAGTAAACTAGACTAAAGATAACAGCAGAAAAGAATTAAAAAATCTCATAAAATTCTGTTTCCAACAACTTATTTGACCTGAACTGCACTGGTCTGAACTCGGAGTCAGGCTACTACTGGGCTTTAAAATATTAATTTGTGTCTTAAAAACAACCTCAGTTGGTGTCTGATAATATCACTTCATTCCAATACATCAGAGCGATCTGCTTTATTTCAGGATGTTCACTTTTCCACAATAAAATCAAGCTTTAAGGACAAGATGATTTAAGTTTCACCATAAAAACGTCTTAATAAGGAGGATATTTTACAAACTTCTTGATGCAGAATGAAATAAAAAAGGTCAGTCAATATTTGACCCTGGTGTGGATATAAAATGCTCCAAATGACTCTCAATCAGCAATCTGATGTGCAGCTTTTTTCTTCCCATTGAAAGGCCTCTCTTACATCAGTTTATTGCGGTATGGGGAAGGTTTTTATCCCGAGCTGCTGCTGGAGAAAGTGAGCAGACTAATGCGGCGGGTTAGACAGAGAGGTTGAGAGCTGCCATGGAGCGCAGAAATAAGAGAAATGATGATAATGTCCCCCATGCAATAATTATTCTTCATATTCGATGTAATATTGAAGCGGTGAGACACAGTGTTACATATCACTACATCTTTTATTCCAGAAGAGATTCATGGAAGAGGAAGAGACGTGAGATGAAGACAAATTCGCATCAGCCTGTATGCACTGTAAAAAAAATATATATTTGGTTTAACTTAAAAAAAATGTATTGTCCGGGCTGTCTTAAGATTTGAAGTTGACTCAATTTGAAAAGACAAGTTGGGGTAATTTTGTAATGATTAAAAAGAAATACACTTTTCTAGTCCAATAAACTTGACGTTTATTCAGTTGTACTTGAGAAAACATGTTCAATAAGCTCAAGATATTAATTTGAACCAACATGACAAACAAATAACATACGTTTTATCAAGTTAAATATATGGTCCACCTGAATTAGTTAAATTGAGTTGTTTAAGTTTTTGTAAACTCACTGAACCAAAATAGCTATTGCTACCTTAGACTAAAGTTAGATCAGGCTAACAGTAGCCAATATTATATTTAACAAAAACACTAAGCTTACTTTAAACTGCTTTTCTGGAAATCACAATATTAGGTTGTTACGGTGCAGTATTTTACTTTTGGGTTAAGCAAATAAATTAGTTGTAAAACTGTACATTTTTAAGTTTACTTCTTTTACATTTAAGTTGTATTAATGCCAACTTCTTCAGTACGTTCTTAATCTAATTTAAAGCAATTGTGTTCATCTAACTTATGAACTTGCAATTTAACAAAACTAATTCATTTGTTCATTTAGAAGCTTCATCAATTGACCTGGTTGAACTCTGTTCAGCACAGTCATTCAACTCATCATTTCAAGTCAAAAGTTAGAAGAACTCATGTTTGAGTTTACAAATGTTCTGAAAAATAAATAATAGAAAATTTAAGTTGAATGAACTTGAATGAATAAAATTTGCATATTTAAGTTAAGTTAGTGAGAAAAGATTGGATGACTCCACAAAATTCCTGTAGGGTTTTTATTTTTACAGTGTGGAAGCTTAACCTTAAAGTGAAGTTTTATTCATGCAAACTGTTGATTTGAAAGCATTCAGATTATTAAGTACATCTGAAAGCAACTGTCATCTTGTGAACTTGATTTGACAAAAACAAATTCAGTGTGGGAAATGTGTTTCTTTAGAAACTTCATCAATTAATTAAGAACTCGTGTTTATTTATGCTCAAGTTCTGAAGTGTTCTAAAAATAAATACTAGAAATTTTAAGTTGAATTAAATTGAAAAATGACTGAAAAGATTAGTTGATTCCACTAAATTCCTGTAGGGGTGTTTTACAAACAATGTGGTCCAAGGTTGATGACATCATCACCAGGCGCAAAGTGTTGTTTGCCATCACGCCTACTAACCCGATGTAGCAGATGCATTCCAGCACACTGATAATGATGTGAGAAACCCAACACACCTCAATTACACCATACTCTCTCTCTCTCTATAGCTCTCAATTTATCTGCAGCTCTCTCACCCAATTCACACAGAAACACAGAGTGAGGAGTGTGTGTGTGTGTGTGTGTGTGTGTGTGTGTGTGTGTGTATGTGTCTCTGTGGGAGACATTAACATTTTTAGAGCATTCACAGCTACCGCACACACATGCACACAAACATTTATGCATAAACAGGTTTTCAATGCATACAAACACACATAAAGGCATGCTCATTAATGTATGTATGCATACACATGCACACACACACAACCTGCATATTAACACACATGGAAATCTATAACTAAACAAAAACTCTACATACAGCAGATATGGAAACACCCACATATGTTACTGCCTATGCAAATACATTTATAGAGATACAGACAACCTGCTGGTGCATACACAAACATGTATACATACAGTACTGTATATAATGTGTACATTTATACAATATGGCATAAACACACCCCCACAATGTATCACTCCACACCTACACTATAGCACACATACTGTGTCTTTATGCAGTTCATATTCCTAAATATGTATAATACGATGCAGACACATACAGCAAGACGAAGCTTTCAAAAATACCAGGCGTGACTTTATTATTATGGATCCCATGTGGGTGTTACACAAATGGAGGGTTTCAGTGGAGCTGTCAGGACTTAAAAACAGCCTGAAAATTAACGCAAAATATTCATTTGCATCACAAACAATGTTGGTAAACAAAATTGCTATGTTGCTCATGTAATGACAGTTCAAAACTTATATTTGTTTGGGGGGGTGGGGGGTTTGGTGCAAGATGGAGCAGATCACCTGAATGTAACTTTAGGTTTTTACAGCTCATGTCCAGTGGGTGTAATGAATAAAACTAAGAGCGTGTATTTGCAGAGGTTCCAGTTTTTTTCAGCTTGATACCCAAAAGAGTAATTTGGTGTCTCCCTGATTTCTAAACAAGCCCGCAAGCCGAGGATAGACTGTCAGAACGTCACCTTGCAAGATAACATCTGCAATCGTGGCTAATACTGACAAGTATTGTAATGCTAGCAAAACACTAGTTACCAGCTAACAGTGCTGGCTAGCTAGCAACATAATAATCGCCAGCTAACAGTATTAAATAGCTAGCAACACACTAGCCATCAACTAACAGCATTAGCTATCTAGGAACACAGTAGTCACCATCTTTACAGTGTTAGCTAGCTAGCAAAACAATAGTCACCAACTAACGGTGTTAGCTAGCTAGTAACACAATAGTCACCAAATAACAGTGTTGACTAGCAACACAGTAATTGTCAACAAATTGTTAGCTAGCTAGCAACACACTTGTCACCAACTAACCTACACAAAACAAACCATTCACATGCTACACAAACACAAGACAGACTTTTCTATTGTCAAAACTCTGTCTCTTTGTCTTTGTGCAGGCTGCTGCTGCTGCGAGATGTGTCAACACATATAAACTCTTCCTTTTACCTTCATTTTGACTTTGTTTCCTAGAAAAAAAAACACTAGGAAAATTAACTCGCATATCATAAAATTGATATGTATTTACTCTGCCAATGGAGGGTCTGTGACACATTTCTCTCTGATTTATAGTTATTCTGTCTTTCAGGTGTCAGAATCAGGTGAATTACTTGAGATATGATCAGACATGGATAGCGTTGCTTTTTATTTCTCATTTCTTAAATTCTCAGCTTAAGGGACAGAATGCTGACCTTATAATGTCTGATAGTTAAGATTTTAAGAGTTTATTGTTGGACGTCAAATACCAACGTTTTGGGTCACTGCAGATACAGCCACCACCACACGACACTAGTTGGTCATAAGTTATGATTAAAGGGGAATATTCTGAGTCTATACAATGTTTTTTGGGGATAATGTTATACATTATGTAAATATTATGCCTCAAAAGAAGACAATTATTTCCTTCAACAGCAGAGCACTGCAATTTACAAAAGGGAAGAAACACTGAATTTGTTGGGGACTATTTTCAGCAGTTAATTCACATTTGGTGCTGTCTGAAGCTCAGCAGCCATATTTCTACCTGAAGTCACCCATCACGGAGCAGTCTGCCACCTTCAGAGACTGACAATTGACCTTTAACTGAAATACAGTTGTCCGGCTTTAGCTCTGTCTATATTCATGAGAGGTTCCTGCCTCTGTCTGCTCAGTAAGACCTCAAGGCCAAATCTCATGTGGCTTCTCCCTTGATAACATTTAGCACCTGTTGGGAACCAGCTGTTGAACACCTTTACACAAGAAACACACAAAGAAAAGTATCACCCTGTGTTACTAAATTACTACATCTTTTACAATTAAGGATTCAAATTTGACATTGCCTGAACTTGACGGACTGACAGACTCTTTTCTCTTGTGACATTGCTCCATCTTTGCCAACCGTGAAAAAACTTTTTGGAGGGGAAGTGTTCTTGTGTTCAGATGACCAGAATCATTGTGCAGTGGCCTTATCACCACAAGGCTCCCCGTGAAACACACACATTCATGTAGAGGTGTTGTACTGACTGACAACTGGTGGTTTTTACACCTCTCACAAGTCGCTGTGCACAAGCTCCTGAACTCTACTGACCTCCTTCCTTGAGTTAAAACACCTACCGCTGAACCTGGTCTTGAACCCTCTCACGCTCACCTTTCCCATCCTGTCACATGCAGAGTTTAATTAGTGATATACCGTTATTATGCTACAGTTGCTTAAATATGCATCAATGTAATGCAGTAGTGCAGTCTGACTCCCCTCTAAAGCCTTACAAACTCTTCTTCATTGGCTCATGAATGCAGATTGAGACACACTGCAAAAAAACACCTCTGTCACATTTTGAGTTATTCTTTCCCAAAATTACACAATTAAAATATTACATTCTTTAAACAAGTGTAACAGTTCTGGAAGAGCGCTGTTTTCTTAATATTTGAGAAGTGATCTGTCATGAGTTAACAGCTTTATACTTAAGACACTGAAAGTCCTGACAGAGCATATTGATGTAATGTTCTTTTAGAAGACTGATGTAGTAAAATACTGCTTTAACAAACCTGCAGACAAAAAAAATCCTGTCTTTGGGCCAGAACCAGAAGTGCTATTCCTCAGCTGCAAATCAGACTTGCAGACCAACGACATTCCATTGCAACACACGCTGACCACATTGTGTGGGGTTATGAGCCAAAGCTCCTTAAGCTTTGTCTGACCCAATGACAGTGACTAATAGGTCGTTTCCACTTTAACTTTCCCAAGAACTCCCACAAACTGGACCAGCATTTAAACTCAACTGGAGGAACCAAGGACTAAACTGAGCGCCTGCAAAGTAGTTCCAGGCATAAAGAAAGTCCCTAATCTGGTGAGTAATGCTTGTAGTGTTGTTTTTTTCTGACTGATCAAAGGCCAACTAAACCAAGACAAGACCAAGACTTTCCTGATTGATTTGATCCTTAGTTACATTGTTCCTGGAACTTTTTGGACTGTGTGAAAACACAAGCAATTAAGATACACAAACCTTTACCTTGTCTCAACCAAGAGCTAATGCTAACTTCCACATTTACTTGATTTGGACAAGGTAACATTACTGCAACTCAATTTAACAGCCAAGATTCAACTGAAGATAGGTTCAGTTTGCAGGACTAGTTAGTTACTACTTACAAAAAAGTGATCAAGCATGGCCCTGGATTAAGTGTTTGTCTGTGATTCACCATAACATAGTATGGAGGTATACAGTATGACCAAATCCACTTTTAAAGGGATCGTTCGTTTCTTTTAAGTGGGGTTTGTCAGTCAGTGTTTTACCTACAGTACAGTAGATGGCGGTTGGCATCTTGCCGGCATTTTACCTCACAGAACTGCCTCAGTAGGTTTGTTTAATGGTGTAAGTCATGTGTTTTAAAGTATTAATTTAGAGTGACTGAAGTCACATAATAATACAAAGAAACTAGCAGATCAAGGCGTGGATAGAGAAGCAACTACCCTGTCCTGGAAGGTAAAATCAGTCACTTTGTTTAAGGAGTCTGGTTGCTTTGGAGAGAGCAATATTTGTCTTATTTGTCAGAGGGTTTCCCGTTGTAAAAGGCTGTCTGAAGGCAAGGTGAAATGATGAAAGTATTCTAAGTATATTGTGCACATAAACTTATATTGATCTTGTGTCTAAAATATGTTTTGTTGCCGGTCCTGTCCACAGCAGTACATTACTTAGCTTCTCATACCGGTGTTCTGATGATTTATGCTGCCTTGTCGAAAAATGCTACCATAGCACAAATCAATAGAAGAGTAACCCTAAGCCTGACCCAGACACCTGCTAACTAACATGTCTGGATAAGGGAGCACATATTGACAGAACACCGGTACTCCTGCTGCTCCTTCAAACTGGGGAGCGTATTGACCACCATGTACTGTAGGTAATACACTGACTATGGACAAGTACCCCACTTCAAATAATCCACACTATCCCTTTAAGGGGTCATTTGAAGCTAAGAAATGATCAAAAAGGTCCAAGCACAAAAAAAAAATGTAATTGCACACAACTAAAATAGCCTTTCTATCTTCTTTGTGGCAACACAGAAATGAGTTATTGAACTGGATTTTTTTTTTTTTTGCAGAGCGCGAGGAAGTGGTGTAAAAACAGAGGGGGAAGTCACAGAGGGAGGATGAGGAGACCGTCTCGCGCCGTAAGCCGAGCCAAATGCAGCTTTAATTAAAACACCATTAAAACTCTCCCCAACCCCCCCAACCCCCTCTTTGCGTGCCAATGAGAAAAGCTGCTAAGAAGCTCTAGCTAGATTAAGGAAGGCCAAAGCTGCCTCCCTTCAGCCCAAAATCTTGTTAAGTCATCGTAGTCATTTTCATGTGAGGTACAGTCCTTTTTTTGCCCTCCCTGGTGGGTTTTCCGTGTTCCCCTGGTTGTGTGAGTCCGAGTCGTGTGGTTTAATTTGGCCAGGGAAACGGCGGGTGAAGAGAATGAACATAAGCAGCAATCATAAGTCGCTTAGACTGTCTGGAAAAAAAAAAAGAAAAAAAGAAAAACGATGGCCCAGCAGTCAAATATAATTAAATCTCCTGTCAGATGCAATTTTGATTTCCCACTCTGTATTTACACAGCTGACGGCATTTAAATGAATGTATTACACGCGGGACGCCTGGCCTGAGTGCTGCTGCTGCTGCTGCTGTTGTTGTTGCTTTTTTGCAGTTTGTAGTCATGGCGACAGCGATGGCCGAGCACTTCCTCGTCTACAGAGACAGACGGGGTGTTTGGTGAAAGGGATGGCGGTCCGGGGCAGCTGCAGCAGCTAGGCCTCCTGGGAAACAGAGTCTGTATGTGTAGTCAGAGTTTGGCTCATTTCAGCCTCTGGCTTGTCGGCCATCCTCTCCAGGCTTCCTGCCCGGACCTCACACCCAGCACTCTGTGTGTGTGTGTGTGTGTGTGCGACAGTAGACGCACTCTTAGAAATAAGGGCTTCAAAGGGTTCCTCCTGAAGGGCTGAGGTTCTATCCAGAATCAATTGCTTTTGAAGAACCCATTTTTGAAGAAAAGGTTCGTCACGGGTTCTTTGTAAGAGACGGGGTTCCATTAAGAGACATTTTCATCCAGAGAACCCCTTTTGGAGGAACGAGTTCTTCGAGGTTTGTTAAAATTCTTGAAGAACTCTTTAATCGAGGGTTTATCAAGGGTTCTTTGTACCATAACATAAAAGGGTTCTTCGTAGAACCCCCTGGGCGGGTTCTAGTTAAAACCCTTGAAATACAAATGCATTCTCGGCGTGGGTCTAGTTAGAACCCCCTGGATGGCCTCCAGATGATACCCTTGAAATATAAAAAGGTTCTTGGTGGAACTCCCTATTTGGGTTCTAGATAAAATGCAATAAATTGATTCTCTGTATCACCACCTGGGTGGGTTCCAGATGAAACTCTTGGAACATAGATGGGTTCTTGGTAGAAGCCCATGGGTGGGTTCTCTAGAAAACCTTGTAATGTAGATGAGTTCTCAATGGAATCACCTGGATGGGTTCTAGATAAAACCCTTGGAATATAAATGGATTCTGGGTCAAACACCCTGGGTGGGATCTAGACAAAGACCTTGTGCTATAACAGGGTTGAACACCCTCAGTGGGTTCTAGATAAAAAACCCTTGGAATATAAAACGGTTCTC
>JAJHUR010097427.1:0-18969 GCA_027495735.1 Lutjanus campechanus
ACAGAAATTCTGATACATGCATTATAAAATATATGTGAACGGAGAGAACAACAAAAGGGAATGGAAGAGAACCGGTTTGGAGGCATGTGAGAACAAACAAAAACAGTATTAGAGAAATAAAGCAATTATGAGAAAAGTTGCTGTTTTATTCTTGTCGGCAGAACAAATATGGAAATAAATACGAGAGTTAAAGACAGACTGAGACTGACTGAAGGGATAACATTAACAGGTGCAAGGTCTGAACTAAAAAGCACTAATTGAAAGTGAGGCGAACAAATGAGTTTTAAGTTTGGATTCAAAAGCCTTTAATGGAGTCAGATTGTCTGATGTCAGCAGGGAGGTTTTCCAGAGGAAGAGGGCGTGGTAGGAAAAGGCTGCAGCCAGCTTACTTCTTTTTAACTCTGGGGACACACAGGAGCCCACAATTCTGAGAGCTAAGAGCACAGGATTAGACATGAGGTTTAATGAAATCAGAAAGATAGGATGGAGCGAGCCCATTTACAATTTTGTAATTCATCAGAAGCACCTTAAAATCTGATCTGACATGAAGAGGAAGCCATTGAAGTAAAGCTAAGATCTATGTAATATGATCACATTTTCTGGCAAAGGAGATATATGTCACAGTTGTGAGTCCAGAAATGAAGTCCAGACAGCGAATTGGAGCCATAGAATGATATATAAGTATAAAAATAAGTTGAAATCCTATTTAATATTCAGTTTATAGTAGAAGCAAATTGGTTCCCCCACTCCTTCCTCCCCAGACCAGACGAATGCAGCATTATAAACTGATAACAAGCGGCTACAGGTCCTACACTATGTGTTGATCTGCTGTTTATAACTGTCAGTTGGCTGTCAATGTAAAGTTAAGTATGTTATCCTGAAAACAAAAGCCCACTGCTCTGAAAATACAAACTCTGGCAGGCAGAAAGCGGGCAGTCACTGAAGTCCAGACATAATTGTTCAATTTAACTGTTATAAACATCTACTTCTTCTAAAAGATTAATAATGATTTCTTACTACTCATAATCAGACACTTTCTCATTCTACAAACATTTGGCATTAATTTAAACTCTAATTAACATGAAATAATACCACAAATTACAGTCTGGGGTAAAAATTTCAAAGGAGAACACAGCAGCTGTAGCATTGCTGTCAGAGATGTGAATATTTCAACTTGGCATATTTCCTTGGTCTCTGATGACATATGATGGTAATTTTATGATTTATTACAGAAAATAAATGACAGATTTCTCCTATAAGATTCTAGCTGCAGCATTTTGAACCATTTAAAGATTTTTAGTGGTAGCACACTGCAGAACAGATGACAAAACATAATCAAGTCAGGATGAAACAAAGGTGTGAACTAAGGTATCTGCATACACCATGGACACCACAGACCTCATTTTGGCTATGTTGCATGGGTGGAAAAAAAGCAATCTTGTTGATTTCGGCGTATTTGAACTAAAACTTATTGTTTAACAGCTGAGCAGCAGCAACATTTACTTTCCATGGCCTAACAATTCTTTTTTTTCTCTTACTTTGCAGCATGTCTGGTGGACTGGTGTACTCATATTTCACCTTTAACACCAAATCATCTACAAGTAACGCAGACGGAGGACAAGAGCTGAAGATTCACATTACAGAAGATTCAACAAGGAAGTACTAACTAAATGGACAATATTTTAACTTTCACCACTTGGTGGTGTTGTTCTGCTCCATATTGGAGCATAGTATTGCTTTTGCACTGAATTCATTTAAAATAAATGAATTGATTTTAATGGATATATAACTGGTGCCATCTATTTCATTTCACTACTAAATCAAGACAAGTTCACATAAATTCTGGGTCAGGTTCAGTGAATGTTTATTGAAGACAGTTATATAACAGTGTGGACAGCTTGTCAGAGAAATCTTACCTTTGAAATGTGTAATTAAATGTCTACCAAGCAAGCTCTATGCATGTGACAAACATGAAAACTGTTGGGAAGATGTTAGCAGAGGGGAAAACTGAAACTAAAATTCAACGTCAAAGCTCTCCACAAATTGTGCACACTCAACAATCTAACAAACACAATGTGTATATATTAAATGCCATACTCTTCTCATACCACAAAATAGACTAAACGGGTTAGAAATGCTTCAAAATATACTATAATTGGGTACAATAAATCATTTGGTGTTCTGATTATCAACAATTCACTTGCCTTCCAGTTTCACCGAAACTCCACACGAGGGTAATTTGTAAATCAAACAGCTTCAGACATCACAGCTAGAGTGACAGAGTGACAGGTTGTTGGTGCAGTTTTCACCAAAACAACCAGAGGCAGGGCAGTTATGAGAGGCTTTATACAGTGTTGAAGGATGTAGTGTTGTTATAAAAGAAAAAGAAAAAAAAAAAGAGAGAGAGAAAAACACCCAGCACTACACAAATCAATTTAAAACACGTGCCATTTTCCTGCACACGTACAACATATTTAATCTTCAGTGCATTGCAAGCTTAATCCAAGACTTAAAGTAAGGGTGTAAGTGCTTAATCAAAATCGGTAGCATATTTAAATTTGTGACATATTCTAAATGGATTTAATGTTTTCTTTTTAAACTTGATGCCAGAATATTTCTTGCAGGGCTCTAAAACAGTTGAACAAAACGTTAATAAAAAATATGGTAAAATAAATATGACATAATTTAACCTTTGAAGTGAGATGATGCATCACACACTACTTATGATGCTATGCCCGTATCATAACTGGTCTGCCCCCTTTTAATATAAAAGGTGACCGACATCCTCCATTGTCAAAAAACAAAACAAAACAAAACAAAAAAACTCCCGTCTGGTTGGAAAACTTCACACCTGCAGGTTTTACATGTTTCTTGTATCTATGAGCAAAATGGCTGTAAAAATGGAATATGGCACATCCAAAAAGGTCATCTGGACCCTTTTAAGTCTTGTAAAATACTAGTAAGTTGTAGGGGTGTCACAATTTCACTATTAAATTGAAAATCTTTCAAAATCAAAGGCAGAAACTGCAGTTCTCCCAGTATTTTTTTCCTTTCCAAACTCCGCCTTTCTGTGGCGTCTGGCAAACACACTTCCGTAGCTTACTGGCTGTTGCATCACACTCGATACCACATAGACCAGGGCTGCAAAAAGGCTGTTTTATTCTTTTGTGAGGTAGGATCCACATTTGTTTATTATTTTACATAATCTTGAGGATGGCTGGCAGAGTGGAACTCTGCCAGCACAGACCCTTTTAACATCTTATAAATACATTACAATAGGTGTTTGCGTTCAGCCCGTGATGTACTATTAAGTTCCAGTTTGGGGCCCCAACAGAAAATTTAAATTAAATCTTAGTCATAAAATTGAAATTCAGATTGAATTGTGACACCCCTAGTTAGCTGTAATATTTAACAAAATCCAGAAGGCAGCATAGTCGGCAAGAGTTGGACTTTTCCTGCGTGCCTCTTGTAATGTCATGCGGATATATTTATGTGTGTATTATGAGAAAAGCTGTCAAAGTTTGGGTTTTTTAAAAAGTCTTGTGCCTAACCAGACCTCTGGATTAGGCTTGCAATGATCACCTCTCATTCGCATATAAAAAATGACCATGTTACATGCCAGACTGATCCAGCTCCCCTGACTTGTTTTCGCCTCCTTTTTGTCCGCTTGTGCACGCTTCTTGGAGAGTGCTGTATTCAGATCCTTTCTCAGTCCATTTCTACCACCACTGCTGTCGTCAGTGGCGGTGAAATTGCGCTTACGATGCTGGAGATGAAACCTGGGAGCATGAGAGACCAACTGGCAGTCGGAATGCAACTTCCTATGTTTGACCACACCCTGTATCATTCTGTCCATCTGAGCTTAATCCATATATACATCAGTCATACACACTCTGTTACACTCACAACACACTTAAAAAACTCGTTACCGTCAAAGTGCAAACAAAACAAATTAAAACATCATAATAGGTACTCTTTCTTTGCCTTTAGAAGACAGAGGAAAGAACGACATTCTTCATATTGTCAAATCTACAATTATAGCAGCCTAAAAGGGATAAAATGGAAGCAGAATAAGGTGCTTTAGCTTGTGCCTTCCTGCTGCTGTGAGGGGGTAGGAATAGATGACGCTTGTGCATAATACTGATCTCCGGCCAATTCAGCTCTTTCTCAAAGCTTAGAACTTGATCAAATAAACTAAACTAGGCATTGATCTGGATTTATGAACAACTTCTAGCTACAGCACGTACTGCAGGAAGGCGGTTGGGAATAGAGGTATGAGGGGACAGGGAGTGGGAGTCCAGGATCGGGGGTTGGGTGGGTGTTCAGGCAGACAGGTTGTTGGCCAGCTCAATGAGTGCCAGAGCGCCGTGGAGACGCTCTCGTTGCTCCTGGAGGCGGCGCTTGGCGGCACCTCCTCCCTGGCTGCCCTTCTCCTCCTCCATGGCCTCTTCCTCTTCCCCTTTCTCTTCATCGGACTGGAGGAACTCCATCGGATCCTGCTGCTCCTGATCCTCTGCTCTGGCCTTGCCCTGAGGCTTTACCTTGGTTGTTGTTGGGGCACGCTGCTCACGGGTTTGCCAGTACCTGCAAGGACAGAGAATAGTATTTTAACGTAATGCAAGCAGAAAATGTAAATGCACAATACAAGCAATGGTGCAATTTAACTAAGTACATTCACTCAAGTACTGTGATTAAATCTAGTTTTGATGTTCTTGGAGAATTTCCGTTTTATGCTACTGTATACTTCTACAATACTACATTTTAGAAGCCAATGTTGTACTTTTATTTGACTAGATTTATTTAAATTCATTAGTTACTAGTTACTATGCAGGTTTAGATTATTACTACAAAATATAAATATAATAAATTATGATTTTTTGTTATGTATTAGGCTGCCCAAGCTAGTATATAAAATTGTTAAAATTAGCCCCACCTTTACTAGCTGCAGCATTAAACTGATGCTTACACCTTCAGTATCAGCACTGAATAAATGTAGTGTTATTATATATAATTACTTTGAATGCAGGACTTTTATTAGTTAACAGAGAATTTTGCTACTTTTACCTGAGTAAAAGGTCTGAGTACTTTTTCCACCACTGGATATAAGTTGTACCATGCAAAACTGTGGTTCCTGATACAAACATCACAGCACAATTATGTATTCACTTACTTTGCCAGCCACTCTGCCACAGCCTTGTTATCCACAGACTGGGCTTTGCCCAGGCCCTCCTTTGGTTCCTCTCTCTTCAGGCGGGAGAACGGATGCTTGGGACAGTGACGGTTGGCGTGTGTGAACCGATTGCCACATCCTACAGAGAAAGCAACAGGTGTGAGTAAAATTGGTAAGGCATTAAAGGCCATGTTTTCTGTGATTAGAATAGCTAAGATGTGTAAAGCATAACCATTGGTGGTTCTGTTGCATGTTGTCTGCAGGTCCTTAGAAAGTCTACAGATCCAGTGTGAATGTGAAATAGGTCCAAAATTGCATTCATAACCTGCAGAAACCACGTGTTATAAATCTTATTGCTGCTGCTGTTGCGGTTAACCATGTTATTCAACCCTGGTAGGGATTTTCAGCTTGTACATTTATATCACGACAGATAGTTGTATACTGTCAAGTTTGTGTTTACTGGGTACTTTCCAAATCCTTCAAATAGAACTCAGCAAGTTGAGAGCTCCAGTCAGTCACACTAACTGAGCAGCAAATTTCATGCCACTGGAAAGTACCCAAAGTACCTAAAAGTGGCAAAAAAACTTGACCCCCCCCAGATCAACAACACTTCAATAACACCCTGTTTAGCTTAACAGCATGGTCTTTTCTGAAATCCACATTACAAACCCACCTTTCTCTGAGCAGACAAAGGGTTTTTCCCCAGTGTGCAGCCGCTGGTGTGTCTTCAGCTGACCACTCTGGACAAATGCCTTCCCACAATTCGGGTAATCACACAGATATGGCCTCTCTCCTGAGGGGAAATACAGATATTGTTCAGTCAACAGTATTTTGATTGTTTCACAATTCAGTTGTTATTACACAGTGCTACTCATAGGATACACATATACACTACACTAATTTCAAATGTGAACACCAAAGCCATAAAATTCAAAACAGGTACTGAAGATCAGTTGTTTTATGCTTTCACAACTCAAGCAGAGCTGTGCCCCTTCCTGTCTAGCATGTTGCTGTTACACCTGGTGTGACAGGTGTTTACATGACCTTCCCTGCTTCTAATACTGCAGGAAAGGGCATCATGGAATCACAGTACATCCACCTTTTCTCAAGACACCTGTCTTTTTGATAATGATTAATATTCATGACAGCTGCCTCCCCGCCGTTCTCACCTGTGTGTGTCCTCTTATGAGCCTGAAGAGACTTCTCTCTGGGAAAGACTCGGTTGCAGATGTTACAGCGAATACGGCTGGATGAAGTTTCCCCCTCACTTATGAGCTCCCGGACAGTGTCAGCCCGTGGACGTCCTCTGCGGATACCATCCTGACAGCAAGAGCACACCAAATTTTTGCCTTAGCCAAAGTAACACCCTTAACACTTGTTGTCCTACTGAACAGCAGTAGGACTCCTTTAGAGACTTCATTATCTGTATCTGTTCAACCAACAAAATTATCTGCATCTCTATTTGGATAGAGGGCAGGATGTGGGCATGGTTTGTTACATTTTCTAACCCGTTATTTAATTGACAATGGAATTGTTGTGCTTTGTGCTATATGTGTGTGTGTATATATACATGTATGTATGTGTGTGTGTACATATATATATATATATATATATATATATATATGTGTGTGTGTGTATATATATATATATATATATATATATATATATATATATATATATATATATATATACATACATATATATGTGTATATATATATATACACATACATACATGTATATATACATGTATGTATATATATTCAGATATTTTATTTTTAACTAACTTCAGAAGTAAAAGTATGTTTGTTAAAAGTAAAATGCACTACTCTTAAAATTACTGTTGCATTGTACTGCACTGTTTCTGCTTTCACAAATAACTTGTACAGATTCAGTTGCATCCATAGTACAGCACAAAAAGTTTCCATAATTCTAATTTAATCTAATTTAGATATCAATCAAGCTCAGGGAGAAACATTTAAATAACTAATAATTAATCAAATTCAGCAACGTTGTTAATACTACTTTTACATGCACAAGTATGTTATTATAAAGAAATATTCAGTAGACAATAGTAGCAGTTTGTATTACACACAATGCAACATTATATCAATCGTACTGTCTTTCTCCGAGCTCACGTGTTACATTGTGGCAGGACGCACGTTTGTCCATTATAATTCATTCACATCCGGTTACATTTTTGGCGCGCGACTAGACGTCATGTATGAGCAGCTGCTGCAGAATCAGGAAGTAAGTGGGGTTTAAAATCCACCATGTCACACCCTAATGCGCGGGCGTTTTTTTTAAATGACTCTTCACATCGGCCATATTGTAACATTATAACAGTTAAACTCTGCGTTAATCATCCAAAACGGCTCAGTTTGGAATATTTTGTGTTTTTAATAATAATAGTTTGTGGCAGTATCATCTCTTTTATTCTGAAACTGATGTTGTTATGAGTGATTACACAGTTTAAAAGTTGTTATGACTAATAAATGTTGTGTTATTTGTGCATTACTGTGTTGTCAACTGCCTCAAACTGTACAATAATTACTACAGCATACTCTAGACTGTGCAACATCTGTCACGTTGTGCTCAGTAACAAGACGTTAAACGTTAATATAATGTGAACATACCCTGATCTGGTCAGGTGAAGGAGCTGTGTCCGCCTCTCTAGCCGTTTGGGTCCCGGTAGGCGATGAAGCCCCGCTCACCGAGCCCGGGCTCAGAGTCACATTGTGGGCGTTCTCCCCCCATTTCCACGGGTAGACCATGAAGTCACTGAACCCGGGGCTTGTGGGCGTCAGAGCCTCCGCTTTCCTGGGTTTGATCGGGGTGGTCTTGATGACGGACACCAGAACTCTTTTGGGCGAGTCGTTGCAGAAAATAACGTGCGGGTGCTTGTTTTCGGCCATTGTATAGATGTCAAAACTTCGGTGGCAGTCGCAAAACGATGCAAAAAACAAAAAACGGTAAAAGTTATAACTCTACTGAATTATTATTACCAATCAACGTTATAAATCAATGTATAAATGGTGCGCCTTTTCAGTCTGGAGTGAATATGTCCTTCATTTCCAAAGAGGAACAGCGAAAAATATCGGGTCCCTCTTTCGCTACAAAGTATCCACAAAAAGACAGTCAGATATGAAGATGATGGGAAGTTTCCTTCTTGTCGCAGCGGGTCGTCTGAACTGACCTGTGTGCGCCCACAGAAACGTTGTCCCGCGTTGCAAAATCGCGCCCGAGCAGTTCCTAAACCAATCAGGTGCAGGGATCCGACCCCACATGTCAGAATTAACCAATGGTAGCCACCCAGCAAGGCCGCGGGCCAATAGGAAGAAGAGAGCGCTTTGTGCTCAATGATTGGTCGAGCCGTTTTTGACCAATGAGATTTAAACGCGCGCCCTCGCTCGCTGACATCAACATTGGCCAATGAAGACGAGCGGAGCGCACGTTTGGCCACGTTGAAGCCAATGAGAGTGAAAGGCGGTTAATTTTACATCGCGGCTGTGCAGATGGCTCTTTCCCGCGCTGGGGAGAAGTCTGTTTATGTTATTACATTTTTGGTCGATTTAAAGGGAAAAGAAGCGGTGGCTCAGAGGCGCCAAAGTTACGTAATCATTCAGGGCGGAAATACTTGAACAAAGGGTGTACTGTGCGAGAGAAAAAGAAATAGAAACTAAGGGTTATTTGAAATTTTGTGTTAAATTGGTGTGAATTAGGAAAAACTGGTATATTAACGATTAACTCAAAACATTCAATATGTTTTGTTTTTTTTGTTTTGTTTTTAAAGCAGATTTGTCAGAATAGGAAATAACGGTCTAAATAATTGTCATGACATGAATTGTTACTTTTTGGTCCACTGGCATTATTTGAGATATTACATTCAAGTACGTTTAATTTTAATGGGGAGAAAACAGTTCAGAAAACTTGGCCATATAAATAACTGAAACAAAGTGTGCAGCCATTGATTCCTATGAGTAGTTTCAGTTGTGCACTGTGGTGAAACAGAAGTAATTTCTGTCAGCCTGTGTGTCTGTCTCTCACTCTTTTACTGTTACCCAGAAAAAAGACAACAAGAAAGAAAAAAAAGAAAAGACAATCCAAATGTATCCTACCGCACTGTAATGCATGTGTCTTTAAAACATAGTTTCCCTGGTTTAGTGTGCTAAAAGGAGAACTGATACTGTCAAAAGCACATATCCACATTATAGCTATATATACACGCACTGTAGTCCTGTATTCCTGAATTCAAATGTACTGGTGCTATTTTTGATGCTAAATAATTTATGTAATAACCTTTTCTTTCTATATTTAATGTCATACATTGTCTTGTAAACAAACATAGTTGACATTTTTGTTTTGCAATTAATGGGAATTTTATCCTTACAGCAGTCATCCTTTCCATTGTGACTGGGTGCATAAGTCTGTGCATTTAGGCTCTATTCAACCAAATTGTAACTGAAATGTAGAACCTCAGGTTTTGCAGCCCATAACACCACACTCTTTGGAGCATTTCCTGACTTGCATTAATACCATTGAGACCACAAACTTGTACTTTCCACTCTGACCACTAGATGAAGCTAAATTTCATTTTGTAAAATATATCCTGACTCATCCTGCCAGTGAGAGTGACACAGCTTAATCAGGTTTCAGGTTCGTTAATCTAAGTTTGTTATAGTACATGGGTGTGAGTATTACAATATATGTAGGCCTACATTAATGAGGTTATCTCATAATCAGTATCAATTGGATGGTCATTTACCTAATGAGCAATCTAGGGAAATCAGGTTTGTCTGAACAGTTTTTAGAAATGCAGTTTGAGGTTGCACGGATCTGCAAAGTTTAGTGCAAATTGTAACATATACAAACGATGTGGAAATATGCAGATTTTAATGGAATATCAGTCAGATTATGCCACGCCATGACAAAGACTACTTAATAATCATTGCATTCTCAAACATAGCTGATTTCAATACTTAATCATATGTCTACTTAAAAAATGAAAGCAGGCATACTTTACAATGTAGCCTACTCATAAAGTACAAACTCTGCCTTGACGCAGCTACTTATTAAGAGTGTAGTAGACCCATACCTTTACTGTACTATAATTTTAGTTACCGGTTGTGGAAAGAGTATTGAAACTTGTATTCAAGTAGGCTACTACTACAATATTGAAATATTACTCAAATATAAGTAAAACTACCCGTGTTAAAAATACTTGAGTAAAAGTACAAAGTATTCTTCTCAAAAATTACTAGTATTAGTTACTTTTAAACAGTTTATGTGTAATGCATTGTCAATAGCAAGCATTTACTTGAAAGGAGTGTTAATTTCTCCTGCGCTGTTCTTCTGGTCAGTGGTCACAGTCACCGTGCTGCAGTATTTTTATTTCATTTAATTTATTTTTTAAATTTTAATTAATTTCATTAATTTCACACCCACGTAGCCATAATGTAAACGCTTGAAATTTGCCGATGTCATTCATGTAACTTAAAATCGATTTTTTAAATTTTTATTTTTATGGTTTCATTGTTCACTGTTATGTATTTCAATATTTGCCCATGCTAGTTTTTTTTTTTTTTTTTTAAATTCCCTTTGACTTCAGTCCCTGTGCCAGTTTGAGTAGCACGACCCGACTAAGCAGACAATCATCTACCCACACTGGCAGAGGACGTGAGCCAGGTCTGTGCACTGAATATTGATTAGTGAACGGCCTATTGATGAGCACAGGGGCGTGGCGTCGCTCATCTCCACACGTGAAAACATTTAAGAGTGTCGACAAGCTGCTGCTCGCTTTTTGTTGGATGTTCACTGGGGCAGCAAAGAACCGTCCGCAGCTCTTTTCTGTTGTAGGAGGGCAGGTCGTTTCTTCGGTTCAATAGTTCTATTTTTGCTGTTTATGATTTGCAGGATATGTGTTAATCTTGAGCAGGGAATCACTCTCTGAACTCTGCCTTTCTTCTTCATCATACATAGGCTAAAATGTTACCGGACGCCTACGGTTGTGTTGTGGCGAACAGGTTCGGGAATCTTCTGGATGACGATGCTGACCCGTTTGACTTGATGAACGAGGTGGAGATGGTAAAGGAGAAAAAGAAAAAGAAGAAAGAAGAGGAAGACAAGAAAAACAAGCAGAAGAAATCTGGTCAGAAGGAATCCCAGAAGGACAGACGCCTACCCGCCGCGTCGGATAATCAAGACCCGTTTCCAGGTGAGCTTAACGCCTGGCTGCATTATCGTTAAGGGTACACACCCCATATCCAAACTATTCTGGCCGCTGCTAGTATTTCTAGATTGGACAGTCCAGCCAAGAGTTGACAGTTTGCTCAGGCTTTGTCAGCTGCTGATGGTGCAAGGTCAGCGAGGCTGCTGAGCACATGTGCATGCTGTCAGGGTGGGAGGCTGTGGGGGGGTATTATCTGAAGCCAAATGACATTCATCTGATGTTGTAGCACAACAAATGCAAAACTGCATTTATATTCCTGACATGAGAATTCTTGCTTTAGTAAATATTTAGCCAGCATTTTTAAGGCATGGACAGCAATAAGTGGGTTTTATAGGTCAGCATGATTATGATATTCATATAATTGGAAAGCAAATGGTGGGGTGGGGGGTGATGCAACACAAAAACCAATCTGTGTATATAATGTATCACTACCTCCCTTTTTGTCTTCAGTTCGTAAGCAGCAGCAGCAGCAGCAGCAGCAGGCGCGTCCTGGACCGGTGACAGAGAGCAGAGATGGTCGAGCTGAGGCCCAGAGGGGCATGAAGAGAGCTGCCTTCAGGGAGCGTAGGGCCAACCAAGAGGAGTCCCCACAAGAATTTTCAGTCTCTAAGTATGTGTTCTCATACAAACTCCGCTGTGCATATCAGTTTCCAGAGTCTGCACAATGCATGGTTTAGATGGCACCACCACAATCGGCATACAATGTTTTTAGGGTTTTGCTGCTACAGACTTCCTTGGTCTGGTTCAACCAGTAACTATAAAAAGATCATGTTGGCCAACATTTTACCTTTAACATTTCTTCATCAACTGTAACCACTGAAGATCTGTCACTTATTTTTCCCAGGTATTTTAATTTATTTCCAAATAAGAGACACAACAGATGACTAATGTCTAGAGCAGTTCTCCATCAGCTACATTTGAAGTTGTCACCGGTGAAAACTGAGTTTTAATATGAATGATCCCCAGGCCTTTCTACAATGCAGACTCTGACTTCAGGGGCAGAGGTGGGATGAGAGGTCGGAGAGGAGGAAGAGGAGGTGGTGGAGGAGACTATACAAGGAACCCAGACAACTTTAATCTGAGGGGCAAGAGAGAGTATGATCGACACAATGGAACGTAAGCCTTTTTGTTCATGTAGCCATCCATTCAAAATAAACCTTATGCTCTGGTTTTATTTAAAAAAAATTAAATAATGGTGTATTGATTCTAATCATTGCAGTGGTATCTCACCTGAGGAGAAGAGAGGAGGAAGAGGACCCTGGAACTGGGGCTGTGTTGAAGAAGCTGGAAGGTAAGTAAACTTTCATTTAGTGTGGCAATGATAACCTGGATACTTGGGTACAATAGAGATGTTTCTTTGTTAATGTCCCCCTTATGAAGTGAATTAATGGAGGTGACATCGGATGCACAAGTCAAATCTGAGGAGTCCCAAATATCCGTGGATGAAGATAATCCAAATCGGTGAGTGACATCACCTGATTCACTGGCAGATTAATCAGCCATAATGGGGGAAATTAGAATTACAAATCATGTCTATCTTAGCATCTTTAAGTTGATAAAAGGAATTTGCTTTTCTGTTTCAGCACAAATTGCTAAAGTTAAAATTCAACAAAAATTAAAGTCAAGCAGATTCATGTTTTAGGTTTGTATTTCTGAAAAATGCAGCTGCTCGTTTAAAATTTATTTTGTGGAAACATTTGTTGCTTATGATGATCAGGTTGCAACAATGTTTCAAAATGGATGTCACCTGTTGTACCATCAATACTGCCGTACCTAATGATCTTTAATTTGGCAGTGGGACATTAGATTTAAGCGTACTACAATGAGTTTTTAACTGGTTATGAAATAGTCTCAGTTTAATATTGATGCCTCTGTATGAGCCATATAAGCAAACAAGACCATCAGCGAGAAGATTTGGCTATTTTTATTCTAAATACCTGCCACCAAGTTAGATTGTCTGTGAAATCAGATGAAATTATTTATAGCATGTAGACCGGAAAAGCCAATGTTTGTATATTCACAGGTAATGTTAGTGAATAGTATGCTAGCCAGTTAAGAGTTTTCTTAAGATAATTTTAATTTTGATGTTATATTTTGTGAATATGTTGGTGGAAATACTACTGCTTTTGTCCACAGGGCCCTCCAAACTCAACAAAAAGAGTTCCTTGTAGCCACTTTGAATATAGAAAATAAACATAGGAATGACATAAAGTTGACTGACAGATGTAGTTTGTCCACAACTATGATAGAGCAATGGAAGAGGAGGGAGAGATGGTGGTCCAAGTTGCTGTGGAGATGTCCCTGGACGAGTGGAAGGCCATGCAGGAGATAAGTCGTCCCAAGGCAGAGTTTAATATCCGCAAAGCAGAGGGCAAGATTCCTTCCAAAGCCAAGGTCATCCATCAGTCAAAGCACCTGGAGGTGAGAATTTAAGCAGAGACTTCTTGTACTGTGACAGGCAGCTAAAACTTCCACCCAGGCTTTTGCTAAGCTTTCCTCTTGGCTATTATTTAGATGGTGGCTAATGGAAATGTTGTTGTTTTGCTGTAACTGCCTCCAATCTTCAGAACCTCAAAGGGACTGTGGAGGACATGGAAGATGAGGGCAACTTCCTCCGCAAGTCTATGAATGACATCACCTCCCTTCTAGACATCAACTTTGGGAGTCTTGGACGCCCCAGTCGTGGTGGTCGGGGAAGGGGAGCACGAGGTGGTCAGACTAGTCGCCCAGAGAGAGCCAAACCCATTTTGGACAAGGTAAATTCTCAAGTGTTGGCTCGCAGAGAAAACACGTTTTTGACCGTAACTCCAAAATTGATATGCTAATTATGACAACATTTCACACAAATATCCAAAGTAATGACCTTTTATATCCAAAAAGTCAACTTCACTGTGACAATCGTATTCTGCAAAACCATTTTCTGGCCATTATCTAACGCCATACCCCGGGAACAAACGCAGAGATTGTGACCATATTTCACATTTGGTGGGTACTGAATTTATGACCCTAATCTTGGGTGCCCAGCTTGAAACTGTGATGACTGTATAAATCTTGTGTGCTGCTGGGTTGAGGGATATGTTTGACACCTTTGTCTTAAGAGTTGGTTGCTTGTTTTCAGAAACATCCATATTTGAAGCATTGTAGTCCACTCCACTGCTGATATTGAGCTTTGCCGTTGAACCATGTGACAAAATCTCTGTCCTTTCATAAATATAGTCTGAACACAGCATGTTTCTCACTGGAATCATACACAGCATACACATCAATGCAGTGATAACACTTGAATAATGTGGTACAGGATTTAATGAGCGGTGTTAAGTCTGGAAAGACATGGATGTAAATGGGAGCTTGACCAGTTAAGAGTGGAATACAACTGCAAGGTGGTATCTCAAGGTGGAGTATATTCTTTAAAATAACATTTAGACACCCTAATTTGGGTGAGACTTGATGTCTGCATTTGAGCTTTAGCTTGTTTTCTGAAGTCATTGCATTTGTTTGATTCTTGTCTGGGTTTGGCACAGGCTTTTCCTAGTGTGGAACATCTGTCTGAATCAAAGAAAATCAACAGCAAAATATTGAGAATGGATCTTTTGAGATTTGTGTAACATGACATTTAGTGATAATGTCTGTGTTCTTCCACCAGGGGGATGAGCTGGCTCCTAACCCAGATGATCCAGAGGACTTCCCAGCACTGTCAGCAGGAAGATAACTGAACTCTTCATGCATCTCCTGAGGGAAATAGTGGTTGCACTTGACACTGGCTTAAAACAAAAACACTGTTCATGTTTCTGCTGTTCTTTAAGGTTTGGGGTTTTATTGTACAAGATTTATTTTGTTCTATTGCACCAAATGCACCATCTCCTGGAGAATAAATGCTTAATGCTTTTGCAAAGTTTATCTTGGAGCTGTACTTTTGTTTTAGTCACATGAGATTATGAAAAAAAATATAATCAAGTAAGAAGATTGAGGAAGTTTCAGTATTTTTGCATTTGTGGGCAATGATGCAACCACACTCGGCTGGGAAAAACATGTTGACAACTAAGCCATTGATGTTCATGCAAATAACTTACACACTTGTGGTAACAGTATCAAGTTGACTGTAACAAAATGCATCTTGCTATAATAAGCATATATGGCACAAAGACAGAGATACTTGGAGTACATTTTATTTAAAAAGTCTGATTCTATGTGCTTCAAGCAAATGTCTTCAGTGGATTATGAACATGAGTTAGACAAGGCCCCATTAGGACCATTGACTTATTTTATAGCATGAGTCAAACAGTACAAAATATTTAAAAAATACAAACTGAGTATATCAAATGTGGACATATTTACAATCTTGAAATACAGTAGCTGAAAAGCTTCACAAGAAAAGACAAGCCAGATATTGAGAATGGAGGTACAATTATGCATGGTATTGTATCTTATGGAATTCTTGCTGATACAGATTTGATGTTTCAACTACATCTGAGAGCATTTTTTTTTTTAATTCTAAACTCCTGAACAAATCAATCTGCAAAATGAATATGAATCTTCCATGTTATAACCCAGTATCTGCTGCACAGTGTCTTTGATTCACATGCCAGGGTCCGATAGTTGTGGGTCCTGTCTGATGTTTGCTACTGCATGCTTTGATATAAGTAGGAACAACCAGGCAATGATTAAAATATCAGTTTGTTTCATGATACCGTGTTAAAAATATAAAAACCAAAGTGCTGTACCAGTAAAATAACTTGTAATCAAACAATCTATAAATGATTTACATGTCACATAACGGTTAAAATTTCTTCCAACCTTTTTGTCAAACTTAAAAATTAATTGAAAGAGTAGTACAGTCATATAGAAGCTGGATTTCATGTAAAACTTCTTTGAATTTCCACATCCACAGGCTCACCGAAGTAGAGGCGCTCTAGCTTTGGGTATGGAGTGACTGCAAAGGAAACAAACAAAGTCAGCATTAATAGAGGGGCTAATTTCATTGATCTACATTGCACTATTGACATTTTTTCATTCATGCAATTAATGTTTATGCACATGAATCAGACATGCTCAGAAGAATGCTTCATTACAGAGAATTCCAAAAATGCCATTTGATCCTATTTAAAATACAGTAAATGTAACAAAGTGAAGAAGAGATAGATACCATAGTCTAGAAAATCGAATTGATTGCAAAGAGCTGCGAGCTTTACGTCCTCTGGAGACAGTGCGTCTGTTGCGTGAAAGAAATATAAGAAGGAAAGAGAAAGGAGATGAACATTACAGATCAGCACCAGTAAATGATGGATACAGGGGCAGGAGACACAGTGAACAGCAGAGTCCAGAGAAGCTATAGCCAGTCATTCTCCGAAACCCTCTTTTCTTAGAGAGCATGCAAGGAAAGCTTATAGGAAGAAGCAGCAGGGAGACTGAGGCAGGTGGTGTTTTAATTTGGCAACCTGACCGTGGTGCATAAGCAGGGTCAGATTTACTAAATGTTAGTCCTGGACAATGTCTAAAAGCTAAAGTGTATACAATGTTAGTACAACATCTGAGTAAAGAAGAACTGTGGCTGGGTTGCACCATCATGGTTTAATTTAACCACCAATTCAGTTAGCTATACTTGAAATCAACTATGTTGGATGATCTGGATGTAAATTGTGGTAAGAATGAAGCTTTAACTGATTAACATTACAAAAACAAAAGCATTCAACTGGAAAATAACAAGGAATATTAAAAACTAGATAGTGTAGATTATTTGAAGTGGGGTTTTATGCACTTGTTAGATTGTCCATGTATTAGTTACAGTAAATAGTTGGCTTGCCCCCAGTTAGGAGAAGCAGAGGGGAGTACTAGCACAGAAGCTAAGTAATGTTCTGTTGGGGACAACGTCAGCAACAAAATGTACTTACTTGGCCATTCAACTGCCTTTTCTGACAGGAAACTGCAGTTCTATAACACTCTCTCCAAAACCCACCACACTCCATAGGAGCAATCAGTAATTTTACCTTGCAGAACATTAGAGTTGCTGCTCTACTGTTGCCTTAATCTGTCAATTGGTTTGTGTTACTGTGCAAGTTTGTTGTTTTAAAAAGGATAGTTCTGATTCCCAGCAGTCACACAATAAATTGAACTAACAGGGTGAGGTAGCCATCAACCAGCAAGACCAGTTCTGCCAGGTAAGATGACTTATTTCATCTATGGAGTTTGGAGAGAGTAACATTTGGCTTACATAATGGTGGTCTCATGCCAGTAAAGGTTGGCTGAAGGCAAAAGTAAAGCAATGAAAATATCTTAAATATAACATACACTTAAACCGATCATGATTTTTTAGGTGGAGCTTAAAATACCTTTTGTTGCTGATTCTGTCCATAGCAGTTCATTGCTTTAGCTTCCATGCTGGTACCCCTATTGGATTCTCCTTACTGGAGACGCACAGGCTCGCATTTTCTGTAGGTAATACGCTGACTACAAGTACCTCTTATAACCCCACTTCAGACAAATCCATACTATCCCTTTAAAATTATTTATTTTTTTTATTTTGCTACAGTTAATGTCTGACAGATCCATCATTGGATTACGCTGCCAGCATGAATTCTGTAATAACAGAGTAAATTGACTTAAACCTTTGGCAAGTTTCCATAATGTAGCAGGAAAGGTAATTTCTCCTCTTTAAAGTTAACATCTAAATCAAATCAATCGAGTGTTTAAGTTCGGATTCTTATCCTTCTTCAAGGGAATATCATTTCCAAACTGCCTCAAAGACACTAACCTCCGGGCATGTGAAACATCTCAACTCTCGGCCCAAAATGATTAAAAGTGACAACTAAATTTAATCTTGCTCATTTCTAACTACATAAAAGATCTGATTTAAAAGAATTTGTTGATAGACCACAATTAGATTTTGTTTAAACATTTCATCTTTGTTGATGCATCCCAGCCTAAGTACATTAAGTGATTATGATACTGTCTTGAGCATTTGAAGATAAAGGGAGACCTCTGAGCCTCTGGATTTTGACTGAATTTACACAGGCACTAATGAATTGATCTTTAACAGAAATCTGTTTGTCCTATGGCTGCCCAAACTGTGGAGAGACCATTTAAGCATGGCTTCTGTTTGGACAGCAGATAGAACATCTGTTCATAGAAAGCTGATCAGTAAAAATTTGTTTCCGTTTGTGTGCAAATGCAGCCCAAGTCTCCATATGGCTCAGAGTGGGTCTGAGGGAGCTTGCCTGCAGGTGGACCTGTGCCATGTTTAAGTTGATGAGAGTGCCTGTGTTGGCTGTGGAGCTTGCTGTGTCTCTATGGCTGCCACATGGCTCACAACACATTGGGTCTCTGTCGCCAGCCACTACATGCAAGTTGCCTAGGGACCTGACCAGTCTGGTGTGGCACAGGGAGCTGGCAGAGAGAAGGGAAGCTGTTAATTTACTCCTCAAGGACCCAAGAGTGGCTATAGCCTCTTGGTTGCTTTTCATCTGTGTCAACGTCACAAAAACATAACAATGTAATGCATTAGATATTTCATCAATGTAGTGCAATCCTAGATAATAAAATAAATGTAAAATATGCAATATTTAAAGGAGGGAAAATA
>JAJHUR010097442.1:0-13552 GCA_027495735.1 Lutjanus campechanus
CTGATGCCGCGGCGCTTTCCAAGGTGCTGATCCCGACTTTGTTCATTCATTTGTTTGTTTGGTGCTGTTTTACTGTTATTTTCTGTAGTTATTTTGCACAATTAACGTACTTCGTAGTTTGACAGAGCCCATAAATAGCCTTTTGGGGGAGTAGGGATTAATATTTTCCCGATAATTACATTTTCTATCCTGGAAACAGAGGCGATGTATAGGTTCCCAATCTGACCACTTTAGTGTATTTTCTGCTGATATTAATAATTATTATTGAAGAAGAAGACCGCCATTTCAATATTAATCAACATTATTATGAACAGGAGGATGAAATGCCAGGTTCAGCCTGTGATCTGTTACTGTCTGACTGAACAGCCTCATGGAAGTGATATTTTACAGTTCTACATATTTTAATCAAACGAAATTCGTTAAAATAAGTCATTTGGTGTTTTCAAAGTCATGATATTGAGCTGAAACAGGTTCCAGATTTCGTTTGCATTCACATGCTGCTGCTGAGCGGAGCAGACTGCTCGCACCGCGCACACTGCCATGTTCAACATCGGAGGCTTAATAAAGTTAATTATCACTGAAAGTTAAAAAGCAAACCTCTAAAAAAAAAAACTCTCACTTGGTCTAGGGCTTTGTAGGCATTCCCCTGGAGATATTTTTTCTTCAGTGAGGGGCGCTTTTTGCTACAGCCAACCTGACGGTAAATCCATCACATGCAGTATTTCACCCCGACGTGTTTTGGATAAAGTATAAATCCAGAGATCTTGAAGCTTCGAGCTTCACCTGGAATTTTATCTGAGATTCTAAAAGTTGCAGCAACAGTTTGCATCTTCATTGTTTAATATTTTGAAGTATTTCCACACAAAGCTGGTGTCAGACAGCGTGTCATGTGTCTCATTAAGATGGTAGAGTCAAAAGTTATTGTAATAAGTGCATTCATAATCAGACATGCTTGAATTCATGGCGATTTGTGATCGTTAACCAATTAATAAAAGCTCCCTGTGTACTCAGCTGGTAGCAAATAGGAGCCAGAAACACACACTACTCCGAATGAAAATTAAATCTTAAGAATAATATAACACGTGCTATGATATGATGATGATATAGTAGACAAAAAGTTATATATTATTTATTAATGTAGAGTGTGTTCTAGCAAAGACATGATTATTGAAAAGCTGGTTGTATCTTGGTTAAAATGTTCTAATAAAGGAAAGTTAGAAAATTTTGCAATATCTTGTGTGCTGTAAAGTGGTTTGGAAAAAATGAAATTGGAATCGGCCAAAATCGGTATCGGCCGTCCAAGCACTCTGAAAATCAGAAATCGGTATCGGCCCAAAAAACTGTAATCGGTGCAAGTCTAAAATAAATTTTAAAAAATGCTGAGGAATATGAAGGGATATTTTGACACATTATTCTGCTCATCTTTGGCTATACATCAGACCGGCACATGCAGGTACCTCACCAAAATGTCATGGCCGCACCGCATTTTGGGGGGTAGAAAACCTAAGATCCCATAGACAACTATGTAAATTTACATGTTGTTGAATCACAATTTTGTGTGAATTCATGTGTGAATTATTCTGTGACTTTTCCTGAACCTCAGCACTTGTAATACCTTATTAAATTAATCTTAATGAGTCAGCCGTCATGCTCCTTCAGTCTTCCCCCGTCCAATTGGATCAGTAAACCAACACAGTGGCCAGACACTGCAAATATTGAATTATCAGTTGTCTGTAAATAACAAAATCTGTCGATGGACAACTGTTGATCTAATCCAGGCTGAGATTTAGTCAGAGACGACAGTCTGACGCTGCTGTACTGTGACATTATGACTGAACCCCAGCAGCCTCACACTCAAGCTAATGTTAGCTCTGGAGGCTCAGACATTCTTATTGCTCTCTTTTTGGGATCCTTTCCTTTCCAGGAAGGATGTGCAACCAGAGATCATGATGGATTTGTGTGTTTATTTGTTTTACAGCCTGCAACACAGCTGCTTTTTTGTTATTTTCCTACCTCTCCCATTATATGAAACTGAGTTTTACCCCAGAAGGGGGCATGGCCTTGCCGATATGTGCTAGACAGGTCTATGTTTAAAAGAAAACCACATTTTGAACATAGGAAAACAATGTTGCTGGGGGAACTGTAAGAGGGACATATACAGTATGTAGTCACATTTTAAATTAGCTCATGTTAGCAAAATGCTAACTAACTAGCTAGCTAATCTACATCAGTCATTAGCTAGCTAGTTGTATCTGCCAAAAGGCTAGCTAAATAGCTTGATAATCTACAATCTATTAACTGTTGGCTAGCTAGTTAGCTAGTATTTTGCTAATTAGCTAACTTAAAGCTACTACAAGGAGTTTTTAACTGGTTAAGAAACTGTCTTAGTTTAATAGTTGTGCCTCTATAGGACCTACATGAACTCACAAAAAGCAACTAAATTATTATTCAACAATTTTATGACTGAACTCTTTAAGATGTTTGCGATACTGATATGCAATCAGAATTGCAAAATAAAGGTGTATCCTAAACATGAGTTTATAGATCAATCATATTGGATTGTTGAACATTTAATCAACGCATCGAATCAGATCTATGTGTCATTACTCCCCTAGCAAGAAAATGAGTTATTTGTATTTGGTTTCTCAATCAGATGAAATGAGCCTGTGTTTACATTTTCATAGGTGAAGTTTCAGTGAATAGTACACTGCCAGTTAAAGGAAAGGAGGAGATTTTTATTTGTTTAGTTACATTTTGTGGTTATGCCAGAGATGTGACCCCTTCTGTCCACAGGGGCCTCCAAAATCTGCAAAATATAAGAGTTACTTGTAGTAGCTTTAAGACGTGACCATATACATATACAGCAACATCCTTTAACCATCTTCAAAATTTGGTATTTTTTTCAACACAGAGGAGCCTATAGCGCGTGGCTAAGTACAGGAAGCAAATCTTTTCCAGGAGAGTGAAGTCATGACCTGCCCTACTTTGACTCTGATTGGCTAGTACTTGTTGCCTGCATTGGTTGGATAGGTTAAGGGTAGGAATATCGAGTTAAGCCAACTGGAGGCAGACTGAGAAGCTGACCAAGGTTCTCCTGGGTGTCAAGTTTGCTCAACTGGTATTGGAGTAAAAATGGGCGGGACTTGGGAAGGGTCAGTTTACTTACATCACTTCTAAATAACTGTAAGCTACGGCATCTTGAAAAAGAGCAGCCACACAAAGTTTGTATCAGAGCACTTTTTGTTAACCTTGTGACATTTCAGCCCGCTTTGCTTCTTAATTGTGATTGGACACCTGTATTTATTCCTGTGACAGTGACCTTTTCCTACTTTTACTGCATCCTGGGTGAGCACAGTATGGTTGCAATACTTCAATCTGCCAGAGGAGCCATGAGCTGAATAAAAGTAGAGCTTGGGTAATGATCTCTGGGCTCCGCTCTGAGGCTACTGCCTTTCCCCTGCTCCACTCTCTTCGCCGCAGGCTCTGTGTGTGTGTATGTGTGTGTACGTCACAGATAGAAGGGGAACCAGTGTGTGTGTGTGTGTGTGTGTGTGTGTGTGTGTAGCACATATACACTGAACCAGCTGCCCCCTGCCTGTGATTGATAATGTGCCTCATTATTTGTGCCATTTCATCTGAGGCTTCCAGGGAAAGCTTCAAGCTGGGACTGTCTGTCTGCTTGGAATACCTGCTAATGACGGTGCGCAGACCCCCTCCCCCCTGACGCTGGGCAGCCAAACAGCAGTCAGAGTGCCAGTGAGCACAGCCCTGGCACATAAACACACACATTCATTTGAGCACACGCGCGACACGGCTAACACAAAAGCGAGCACATTCACCAGGGTCCCTTGAAAAGTGCTGCAATTTTCTCCTAATTATTCCAGTCAGAGAAATATGTTTCCATCATAAGTTTCACGCCTGCCGCTGCTGTCCTGTAAGAATTTAAAGCTCTGCAAATCAATTCT
Source organism: Lutjanus campechanus (assembly GCA_027495735.1). Lineage (NCBI taxonomy): Eukaryota > Metazoa > Chordata > Actinopteri > Lutjaniformes > Lutjanidae > Lutjanus > Lutjanus campechanus. The sequence goes on from JAJHUR010097442.1 coordinate 3,966, forward strand.
TATTTCACTCTGAAATCACTCCCTGGGTTTTTTAGAGGGTCTGAAGTTAGCCACATGTTGTTCCCACTATGGAACAATTCCACTAATGTGTCACATTTGAGAAACACAAATATTACACCACTCACTCTGTAGAATTGGAATAAAACTGTATTTTGAGGGGGTGTGTTTCTTTACGCTTCAATTACTCTGAGAAAATATATTTTTAACGGATCAAACTCTTTGCTATTAAACCTTATAACGAGCCAACCTCCTGGTGATTAAATTTTTTATCAAAGGTGGATGTCAAGTTGAGTTACAGAGTTGACAAAATGTTAAATTTTTTCATTTCACAGGATAGTTGTTTTAAAGTGTCTCAGAGTTCTCTTCATGCTAATCAAAATACACATTTTTAAACCATAATTCTTATTTAGCTTTGATTTCGAAGGACTACAGAGTTGACATGTTATAGTTTAGACACATCTGAGCAACATTATTGAATGAATTTGTCAAAAAATACAAATATTGCCAGCACTTGAGCAGTATTCCCACCTTTTTTAAACCAGAAAGTGAGACAGGGATCCCTTAGGGCAGTGATTCCCAAACGTTTTCCAGTATGCCCACCTTTCGGAAACCAACAAAAGTTCAAGCCCCCCACCACAATGACTGGGGTTGGAACTGATAAAAAAAAAGAATTCAAGAGTTAAATTTTAGCAAAATAAAGGCCAGCTGGATAGAAACGGCAAACTCATTTGTTTATTCCCCCTAAATAGATCATATTCATTCAGCTTTGTTTCACTCTTTTTTTTCTCCCCTGGTCTTTCGCGACCCCCTTGCAGTGGCTCCCCCAGGGGGGGCCCACCCCCCAGTTTGGGAACAACTGCCTTAGAGTATAGCTAAACCTTTTGATGCCTCATTAAATCATGCTTTTGTAAAAATCTGAAAGAGCTCATCAGAAATATTGGACACAACTTTAAAGGGCCAATGTTTTCATGAAAAAAAAAAGATTTTAAAGGGTATAGTTAGTTTTAGACATTGAGGCTTTTAGTACATTTTTAAATTGTTTCAATGTTTAAAAAACAAAAACAAAACAACCAAAACATTTCATGAATTACATATATTTCATATATCCTTGAAGTTTTTTTGTTGTTGTTGTTTGATTGGACGTGATTTGTTCCAGTTCTCAAGAATCAGCGACACTCGTGCTGCTTTTGCAAAAGAGATGATGATTCAAAAGTTTGTAAAATCTCAGTTTACTGCTGACTATTGATTCAACCGTGAGCAAGCACTTGGTGCGAGTGGCGAGGAAAAACCTTTTATAAGGCAGTAACCTCGAACAGAAGTGAACTTTGGGTGAGCAGCTATCTGCCTTACTATTGTTTCACTATTACAAAGGGAATGGCGATCAAAGTGAACAAAATTCAGAGAAAACCAACTGAACAGATCCCCTTTAGCTCCGCAGAGCTCCCTGCACAGGACTCATTTGGCTTTCCAGTCATCCGGCTCACATTCATCTGATGGAGAAGATACACATCAGTTTTAATCAATGGCTGTCTGTTCAACAAGTCCTCCAAATTAAATGACAAAATCTGTCATTTGTAACTGCTCTCTAGTTCGACACATTGATCTGCAGAATATCTTTAATTTGTTCAAAAATCACTCGGGGAAAAATAAATATATTTTATGATGCACACTGCTGTTGTTAAGATTTGGTTAGATTTAGACACAGAAAGAGCTCGGTTAAGGTTTGGGGAAAAATAGGGGGTAGGTCCTGGACACCTCTGCCGTCTCCCGATTCTCTGTCCCATCGACAGCTCCATTTGACTGCATGTGAGCGCATGCATCAATATGCGCTGCTGTGTGTGCACGTGTGCTGTGAACCTGCCTGTGTCTGAATACTGCATCTTTTAAAGGTGTAGTTAGCGATGTGGGAGAAAACGAGTAGAGAGGTTGTTGATATTTGAAGTGTAAACAAATACAGACCCACCCCTCCCTTCATACTCCACCCTGGGCTCTACCCCCAAAGTTCATGGACGTGCATTGTCATGGAAACGGCCGTAGAAACTAAAGCAGCAGTAAAGCAGCTGAAATATCCAAGTTGTGAGTTAGCACACTGCTAAGCCGCGAAGCTAAGGTTAGCTGACCCGTCAGACAACTGTACCCACAACTCGACTGCTATTATAAATAGATAACATCACAACAACAGTACATTTTGGCAGATTAGACAATATGATGAATGCCCGACGGCTCTTACTGTTATTTGAAGCACCGCAAAGCTAATGTTGCTCACCTGTCCAGCAGAAAGACGGCGACCTCTGTGTCCGTTTTCAGACCTTTCAATTCGCGGAGTTCCCTCCACCGTCGGAAAGCCACACCGATGTTGACCCGGGTCTTCGCCCTTTCATGGTCTTAGCCCTTCTTTTTTAATTTATGCTCCTCTGACCATTTTCTCTTGGGCTGTTATCTGCACCTGATATACCATGTCTCTCTCTTACTCTAACTGCGCACACTATGCGACCTACTACTCCCCCTCCCCCCTATGTCTGACCTGTGCACGAGTATGAACCGGCCCCCCGGGAGTGAGGGGGTGGACCCATGTTTTGGTGGCTCGGTCCGAGCCACAGATTTACCAGCTGAAATTCAGAGCCCAGGCTGTGTATTGAAACCAGATTTTTTTTCAGCATGCTCTCAGAAGTGACAGCTTGCAGATAGTGAGGAGAAATACGGTGATTTTGTCAAAAAGTGCTTTGGATTATGATCGCTAACTATGCCTTTAAATAGCAGGAAGATAATCCAGCATTGACTTTAGACCAGGTTTTTGTCGGTCGATTGCACAATTGCTTTCTGTTGCCTGAAGATAGCAATGCGCCTGACCATTTTTGACCCATTCTGCTCCCTACGCAGTCTTTGTTGCTCTATATCCACGTCACGTTACTTCCTCCTTTTCCCGTGTCATAAATACAACCAAAACACGGCTGACCACACAGCAGTTAAGGGGCTAACTCTTCCATTGACAAAGGAGTGCTTGTTACATGGCTATGGCAACCATGGCAGGATTAGCAACTAGCTGGTGAACATAGATATTTAGGAGATGGGAGTTTTTTAAGGCGGCCAGAAAAACTACGAATTCCAAATTAAGGCAATCTTTGCTCTGTGTCTGCTGGATGTGTAGATAGCTAATTGTCTGTTAGCCTGCTAGTGACTTTATAAGATGATAATATGTCAGAGATTTATAGGATTTTCTTTTTTAGCTATTCAAATTTGTCTGATGCCGAGTGTCCCCAGAAAATTTGTCCGAGCTGTTTGTAAACGCATCAGGACATCAAATACCAACATTTTGGGCTGGTAAAGTGCACCAATCACAGCTAAACAATGAGAAAAATAAGGAAATACAGGCAGAGGGCTGCAGGATTCAGACACCACCACACACTCTCTAATGTCTCATAAGTAATGATTGAAAGGGATTATTTTTATATGAGTCTATACATAGCTTTGTTTTTTCAGGAAACATTGCATATTATGCCTTTAGCTGGGTTCAGAAGCTTTTGCTCTCACAGAACAAACGGTTACAGGCAATAAATGTGTTTGTGTTTTCATTTAAGCAGATTTTCAGCCTTTGTCGTAGTCGCTCATCAACATCTATTCAGCATCATAATATTTACTGGCTTACTCCCACATAGTGTGTGAAGTTCCAGTTTTCAGTTGTAATTAACCTGTCCTGAAGTCCTCCCACACAGCTGTTTGCTACAAAATCCTATTAAATGGAGGTCTCTGACCCCTCCTCGTGTCTATTTGTAAGTCCGCGGCACAAACATTTGAGAACCTCAAAATAATATCAGGCTCGTAACATGTCACACAGACGGACAGAGCCAGTGAACCGTGTTTGTCTCGCGCTGAAAGGAGAACAAATTTTCTGCTTTTGCTGACATTTTAACTCAGCCACACACAGACACGACTACAAAAAAAAAAAAAAAAAAAAAAAAAAACTTGACCGAGCCGAGTTGAGGTTTCTGTACAATGATGTAGTACGAGCGCATCACCTGCACCGGCGGAGTCAGCGGGGTTCAAGCAGAAGGCAGGAAATGGCCGAGGAAGTGAGGTCAGAGCTGCAGCGCGGCTCTGGAAGGGGTCTGAATGACAGGAAGAGCGAGGAGACGAGAGATAAGGCAACAGGAAAAGGCTGCTTTGAAAATCCTGCCTAAACTCTGACTTGTGTGGCCCGCATGGAGAGGCGGGAGGTGGGGAAGAGAGACGGGGGTCTCTGAATGACATTCTCCAAAGGAATCAGACCCTTCATACATTATTAAAGACTCCTCTGGTTTCTAATAACAAGACTATATTTACTGCAGGTCTTCAGGCTGCAGGACACACAACCAAACACCCTGACGGTACACTGACGAGATGTAGCTGCAAAATCTACAAATCTGGTTAGGGAATGTTTTGGATTTCTGGAAATGTATTTGTCGTGCAAAGGGATGGGAATTGATAAGATTGTATTGATACCAATGCTATTATCAGTTCTGCTTATCAGTCAGATTCTTTATCAATCCCCTTATTGATACCCCATCAATAAGGGAATCGATCATGTTGCGGTAGCGACAAAATTTCTGTGATCATCTAAAGTGGGAGAAAAATTGTACAACATTAATTTTCATTTAGGTTTTTTTAAAGGGATAGTTCGGATTATTTCTTGTGGGGACTTATCCGTTAGTGTATTACCTACAGAAGATGCTGGTCGAGACGCCCTCAGTTTGGAGAAGCAGCAGGAGTACTGGTGTGTAGGAAGCTACGCAATGTATCGCTGTGGACAGGGTCAGCAGCTAAAGATATTTTAGACACCTGAAAAAATCTTTATTGGTTTAACCATACGCCATATTTAGAATATTCTCACCGCTTTACTTTGTCATCAGAAAGCCTTTTTTGACGGAAAACTGCCATTACACAAGGCAACTCTGTCACTCTTCAAAACAACCAGACTGTATAGGTGAAGTGAGTCATTTTTGCATCACAGAACACAGGACTTGCTGGTCTACCGCTGCCTCAATCAGTTAGTTAGTTTGTGTTTAGAGCTGCAATGATTAAGTGATTATTAATTGATCATTAAACAAATCGACAGTGTCTAAATACTCTGATTTCAGCTTCCAAAATGTGAATATTTTCTGGTTTCTTTACTCCCCTCTGACACTAAACTGAATATCTTTGCGTTGTGGACAAAACAAGACCTTTAATGATATCTGTGATCTTTGGCTTTGGTAAACACTGACCAGCATTTTCAGCATTTTCTGAAATTTAATGGACCAAACTATCAATTGATAAATTGAGAAAACAATCAGCAGATTAATCGATTATGAAAATAATCATTAGTTGCAACCGTTGTTTGTGTCATTGTCTGAGTTTGGTGAATCCAAACTATACTTTTAAAGTCACACAATAGCACAAATGAACTGATCTACTTAAACAGATTTGTTTAGGTGGCGTAGAAACAGCAACTCAACAAATGACTAAAAGAATCATGAAAACTGATTGTGGCCAATCACCCAGATCAATAAAGTGATGCGAGTTACTGAAAGTGATTATATATATTAGGTAAAATAAAAAAAAGACTTCAATTTTGGGTTGTTAAAGGCCTTGTAAAGCAACAATAAATGTGTGTTCTGAGTTTGTCACGCCACAGAAACATTTGTTATTAACCACCCAGCAAAATTGGAACGAATAATAAAAAACAACAACAACCCTAAATACCCCCAAAATCCTGGGGGTGTGGCCGCTCTGTTGTCTCAGTGTCAAACACCACTACGACCTGAAAACAACCTGAAACATGGATGTTCCATCTAGCAGCTTTATTGGACATGTCCAGACATGTTTGAGCCACCAGAGCCAGAGGACGGTGACAGGATGGTATTTTTTTTTTTCCTTCTGTGTCTAGTCTTTTTACATCAGCAGCTATTTTCTAATATGTATCATGTGTTTAAAAGAAAAACTCACTTTTTTCTTTGCAGGGACTTTAAGTCTGGGACAGTTAAAAGTAGAATTTGGGATAGTTGTGGGATACAGAGGAAATCGTGCTCTTTTAGTATTCAAAATGCCCTTGTGTCTGATTTTTGTCCTTGTTGTTTATTCTTTGTACTATTTGGCATTTTCATTTTAGTGGATATTGTAGCAGTCAGTGACTGAAAAAAATGTTCAGACAGTCCCTGAACTTCACCTGTTATATGAAACCACAACTTCCTAAATACATGATAAATACAAAATTGCACTGAAACTCTTCCTCATATATTAGTATATTTCTGGCATCAAATTCAGCACATCAGTCCTCTGACTTTTAAGAACTAGTTTTATTTGGACTGAGAGCTACAGAGCTGGATTCAAATAAAGCCAGAGCCTGACAGTGAGCTTGAAGGTGTGGAGGCATCACTCCTCTTTGGATCAGTTTAGGTTTCACAGTCCTACTTTTCCACATCCCACGGGCCCATGATTTACATTCCTCCGAACACCAATAAACAGGACGCTGCTGATCATTTCTTTTTCATCCATTTCTGTCAGATATCAAAGTTTCTGTGTTGTTCTATTATCTCCCATATGCCCAAAGAAATGAGCTCAGAGCCCTGGATCAGTTGAGCGGTGCTTTTGATGGGCAGCGGCACAGGAAAAAGGAAGCGAGGCCTCCGTGTTGGTGGTGACTGCCAAAAACATCTCACGAGGGTGTTCATTGCTCCGCTACTGCCAAGAGCTGTGTTTGTCGGCCAGTGACTGACAATCGAAGTAATTAAGAAGCGTTAACTCTACACATCTTTGTTCATGAACATATAGGAGTTATAAACAGCATACACACGCCTGTGTGTGGCATTAAAGGTCAGCTAGTGGCCACTTACTTAGTTTACTGTTTTAAAGGAGAAATCTGTCATATATTTACTGGAATAAATCATAAAATGACCGCAATATGTCATCCGAGATCAAGGAAACGTTAAGCTGAAATTCTCACTATATTTGATATGAACGCCACAGCTGTGGTTTCCCCCTTTGAAATGTTCATTCCTGACCAGAATAACTGTCCACTCACATTAGAGTGAGTTCCAATTACTGCTGAATTTTGGCTTAATGAGTACGCATCTTTTTATGAGTCATAAGAAATCATTAATAATCTTTTAGAAGGACTAGATGTTTATTGCAGTTCAATTGAGCAAAAATGTTAATGGAGTTTGGCAGCAGTGAGACAGGCAGCCACTGAACTTAAGGATAACAGGCTTAACTTACATTGACAGACAGCTGACAGTTACAGACAGCTGATTAACAGTAGAGGACTCGTCCTCGCTCATTATTGTCAATTTATGAGGTCGCGCGCATCCTGCAGAGCTCCTGTAGCCTGTCTGTCTCTGCCGTGTCTGGGGAGGAGGGGGTGGGGTGAAACCATGATTCCAGCTCACTATTTGGACTGCAGTAGTCATTTTTGCATGTGCAATGGCTACATATTGCTTCTTTAAATATCACAATACAAACACAAAAAATAACTTACAGTGGTAGATTTTTATGTTATAATTCTGTCAGCACAAAAGTAAACAGGGTTGCAGCCAAATCCAGTACAATGGCAGTGAATGGTGACCCCGGATAAAATGTAAAAAAAAGAACACAAAACAAACACAAAATGTCTCCATCCTGCTCGTGTGGTGTAATCCAAGTGTCCGTGAGCCGCGACATTAAAATTTAACCACAAAAGACGCCATTTACACCATGTTTTTAGCAGAAATGTCAACTGTAGCCTCCCAGGTAGCATGTAAACATGGCGTCGATGTATCGCGAGACTTCATATATCTCTTAATGGACGCACGTGTGAAAATATCGCGAGATCGATGCCATGTTTACATGCTACCTGCTACATGCTACAGTAATAATAATACCTGTCTTTTATTTATTCATCTGTCAGTACCACAGGGGCACATGGGTGTTGTTCATGTGCTATATGACTCCATCTTCCTGTGTGATGGGTACAGTCTTGAAAATGTAACCCTAAAATGATTTAATATATGGTCGAATGCTTGTATACAGCAGATGGACACATAATTCAGGATTTGCTTCCCTACTTTTCCTTCTTTACCTTTTAGAGGCTCTGCTGGGTCAGTGTTAGTGTAATCTGTCATACAGTACTGAGTACATAATGGATCGTCACACATATCAAGCTAATTTTTCATGCTAAGTAAGAATCTACTGAATTTTTAATTGGTTAAATTCTGGCAATTAATCGATTGATGATTAATCATTAACATCCTTACTCCAAACCTGTGCTGATGCAACTTTTTGTTTTGTTTTTCGTTTGTATGTCTTTGTTTTTATTGGTCCATTGGCAGTCAGATCACTTTATTGGCTACTAAAAATGCAGATGAAAGGTTTGGATATTAATTCACATTGTACTCGGTACTCAACTACGATTTTAAAAGTAACTGAGTAGATTACACCTTGCAATGCGTACTTAAGTGCGATTAAAAGTACAGGCTTGAAAATCTGCTCATAAAAGTACAGGTTTTCCAAAAAAAACCCTACTTAATTACAGTAATCTGAGTATTTATAATTCATTACTTCTACCCCTGCTCAGAACACTTTTATTGTCTTTACATGAACTTTAATTTTACTCTTGATGTTGCCAAAGTGACTGTCATCATTAAAATATAACTTCCATTTAAGCAAACCCTTCTCTGTACATCTTTGTTTAAACTGTCTTTATTCTTAGTCAGCACAGAGCACAGAAACAGAGTCAACACGGAGCTGCAGAGCCTTGTTGCGCACCTACTGTGGATGTAAATATGGTGGATGTGTTTGTATTTGTTTTGAAGCTGTACATTGACATCAGGGCCTTGAGCAAACTGCAGCTCACGCTTTTTAACATTTGAAATATTTTTCCTCTTGGCACCAGAACATATGTTTTAGAAAAGTCCAAGTATGCAAAACACAGTTTCATTTTCTGTTTCACACAATAATCCAGAAGCAGCCCACATTAGCTGACACCAGCATCTGAACTTGATGATAGCTTGCATCGCCCCGCCGGTCTTGTAAGCGATAACATGTCTCTGAATGAAACCCTGTTGCTCCCGGTCTCGCAGGGGATGTTACCTTTTCAGTCAAAGGTTTTTCTCTCTGGCTCGGCTGAAGAGGATAAACATGTTGGAAGTCATTTTTCCATTTGCCTTTCTCTCCCTCCACCATCTGCCACTGGCAGAATCTCTGACAGCTTTAGCTCCATCTGCACTGGCACACCAGCAGACCCTCGTCCCGTTTCTGTGCTGTAAAGCAATCCAACAGATTTCCAGCCAAGTTCGACGTGGTGGAACACAAAAGTAATAATGCAGAGCGTGGCGGAGAGTCTGCCAGGCCCCTTCTCTCAGCGGTGGTCTCATTTGTTTCTGCTAATCATACTAATTTCTCCAAATGATTTATTGATGAGAAAATGCTCCACATAGCCCCCTTTAAATAGTTTGTCTAAACTATTGTTCTTTTTTAAAAAAGATTGGATTGATTACATACTGTCATTGAACGTTTCACTGATGTATTGACTTGGATTTTTGTGGCACAAACGTATGCAATATCCAGACATTAGATAGATGCAGTGTCCAAATATTGGG
>JAJHUR010097447.1:1635-25081 GCA_027495735.1 Lutjanus campechanus
CCTGACAGTAAAATAGCATCACACCAACTCCCGTGGTTGTTTCCTCTAGTAGCTCACTGGCTCACCGGCCCACAGCAGGTGCATATCGGCTGTCTGTCGGCTCCGCCCGGTCCTCTCGGCACTCGGCAAAGCTCCGCGATACAAGTGAACAAACACAACTGAAGGTGAACTCAAAAGTAACTGAGTGAGCTGACAAACTCCTGGGTTGAGCATGTTGCTAATTAGACTGTTTTCTCTTTATTATGATGCCGTTTTAGAGCAACTTTTCCTGCAGTAGTTTCCGTCATTGACTCGCGCTGGAAAACGCGGACGGGATTTTTTTTTTTTAAACTGGAATGGACTACCTGAATCGCGGTGCGCTGGAAAACGCGGACCGAAACTGGATCGGGAGTCTGGATCGGCAGTTTTCCATGCAGACCGATCCGATGCCGATATGCATTTTTTGCTAATATCGGCTGCCGATCCGATCCGAATATCGGATCGGGACATAAACATACATGTTGACAAGTGGTCAAAGGGATAATTTTTTAAAGAGTTCTCCCTAAATTTCTCAGATGAGGCTTTCAGGGGAACTCTGTAGCTCCCCTGTATATCAAACTCTGCATGGTCCTCCAGGAACTGTGTTCTGTGTTTTACTGAACATCCAAAGCTGATAATACAAAACAAGCTTGTTTACTGAATTTGGACATTCGGATATAGAACATTAACTATTGGGTCCTTACTTTAATGTGCTGATGGCTGTTAATTACCATAATTTGTTAGCTTTTATATTCGGTATGTATAGTTTTTTATTTTTACACTTTCCCACAAGAGGTGCACAGAGACATCATTTGTATCTGTATCTGTTCAGCCAACAAAATTGTCAGGAAGTCACGTTAAATCAAGCAAATGTTTTATTTTCAATATTCATGTTCTTTGAAAGCATCAAGTTGATGAAATATTAGCATATAATTAATTATGAAATATCTGTCCTCATCCTCATACTGTACTTTCACTGTCTCTCACTTTATTTATTTTTAACTAAACTAAGTTTCATGAACTTAATCCCACCACCACCACCACCCTTTAAGAATGAGAAACTGAAAAAAGTTTTATAAATTTAAAGATTTGGTTTTCGAAAGTCTTTACAGCACTTATGTATTTCTATAGGTGCATTTCCTCACCTATTGTTGCCTGACTGAAGTGCTCAGGCACACTCATTCATTTGCGTGTGTGTGTGCTCTGTTTGCTGTGCCTTGGTGGAAATCTGTGCATTGTCTGTGAAATTCTGCTTGACGCTGATAGGACTGCATGGGTTCACAGGTCCAGAGGGGCAGCCATCTTCAGTTCAATGGCTGTTACAAGTCAACAACAAAAAAGCAGCTAAAGATACAGTACCATCACATTGAGCAGAGGCCAACTGAAGTGAAACGCACAAAGAAGCTTGTGTATTTGCGTTGCAAGCACAGTCCGTGTCTACACTTATAACTTCCTTGACTGTCTCTATGTGGTGCACCGTCAATGCACATGCCAACATGTGGCATCATTGCAATGCAGATCGCAGAAAGATACCCCCTTTTCTCCTCATCCTTCAATGGATTGTGCCTTTTAACACTGTTAAAAGTAAGCCAGCCATTGTTAGCAATAACTATTGATAACAATGCATTTTGCAGTATTTTGCACATACAAACACTGGTGCAACATGTCCACAGATGGAACTTGGACTGTACTGTGTGCACAACTGATTTAATGCGAGACTAAATAAAGACAGAAGTGCTAATAAACAGCATATACTACAACTTTCACTAACTGTTGATGTGTGGGGCGACCATTTTGAATTCTGAGGTCCAGATTGGTGAGGTTCTTCTGATTTTTCAAATCAGAAATCCAACTTCAGGGGGTGTTGCAGTTGAAATTTCTGATTGGGAACTGGGAATTCCAACTTCGCAGTACAAATGGGACGTACCATAAGACCAGGCCAGATCTGAGACACTGCTGACTCATCGGGGACAACCAGAAGCCTAAAAGTGGGACTCCTATATGTGGCTTGGCTAGACCCTGAACAAGGAAGACAATAATGTTCTTGATCTATTTTAGTAAATAAATTTATTTTAACAATTATAAGAATTCTGCCTGACTGCATTTGTGAGCTGAACGTTGTGACGGCCTCTCTGTTTGGTTCACTCTGCTGCTGCTTTGCTGTTAGAAAAAGACATGGCGTCCATAAAAAACGTCTGAAGTAGTTCAGACAGAGCAACTCTATGCTGCTATTCCTCACCGTCTACAGTCATCTACCAAATGCATCCTCCCAATTTGGCGATTTATTTAAGCTGCAAAATTTTCCATCTCTTCTTCTGTCCTGCACTACCTGCATCAGTATTGCTGCCTATTCTTTCAGACCCACACCACCTCCCCAGCATCCACCTGCAGGCTCTGGTGGAGTGGTTTAAGATATTTGCTCATCACACCCCAATATCTCTGTGTAAACATGTCTGTGGGGTGTGTTGAGGTTAAAGCCTATACACCAGATTTTAACTGTGCTCTGCTGCTGACCTGTTGTATTAAATATTTTAAGCCTGAGTTGTCTGACTGAACCTCTGGTTTTTTTTTTGAGTTGCAAACACACTGATAAAAATATTCTGCTTGATTTACTTTTTAAAAAGGCAACTTTTTGCATCAAATTATTATGCAGATCAAGCAAGACCGGTCTTTGTATGAACTACTTAATTTTTTGTATGCAAGAAATACATTTTCCAAGTAAAGTCAGCTTAATTTTTCAAGTAAAATCTGCATAATTTTGCAAGTAAACTCAACTTAAATTTACTTGCAACATTACACTGATTTAATTTGAAAAATTAAGTTAACTTAAACACAAAGGTGTTGAGGACAAATGTGGCTCATGTGCCCACCTTTCCATTGTGTGGACCTTGAGGAGGAAACAAAACATTGAGAGAAACCAACTCAGACGTTACAAAACATTGTGTTGAAATACAAGCAAATTAAATTTTGTGTCATGTTATCATGTAATGTTGATTGTAGACAGACTATTAATGGTATATTCTCTGGTCTTGGATAATTGTGACTGATGTTAGTTACAAGAATAACTACATATATGCAAAGTGGATACAAATGGGAAAGTATTAAATAATTATACGAAACATTAAATCAGCTGTTACTTGATGAAATATGTGGATATGAAATAAAAAGCAATGTGTGAAGTCCCTGTGTGAAGCCCAAGCCCAAGCCGCAACGTTTTTGGAGGGCGTGGCATGGCGAGGAATTTTGATGTCTCGCCATGAAACAGGAAGTTGCTGTAACTTTCGTATAAATCAACCAATCTGCACCAAACTGCACTTGATTGATCACAGTCCCATCCCGAACACTTCTACATGACAATATTTCACCATAATCATAGCACCACCTTCTGGCAACAGGAAATGACATCTTTTAGACTTTGACATGCTCCTCCAAGCATGTTGACCTTATTCAACTCAAATCTGGTCAGAAAGGACTTAAGACCACTGTAATGCTATATTGTGAAGATCTTGATGTATTGTCAAGTGGTGTTGCTTTGGTAACATTTGAGAGTGTATACGCTTATCCTCATTTCTAACTTTTGCTCCTCTTCAGCTAATAGTTCTCTCCCCCCGCGGCTCATCAATGGATCCTGCTGCACTTTGCAAAGCCGAAAAGGCTATCACACAAAGATCAGCCTGCACTGTTAGTAAAAGCCTTATTTATCCCATCATGCTGTACATCCCATCAAACTGACATATCTCTCGCTCCTTCCCGGGTAAAACAGTGTGACTCAGTTTATTTTCATTCTGAATTAGAAAATGGTTTGAGGGCCACCTGGCACACACCACTGGGGACCAAGTGGAGCGTCACTGTTATATACCTTTGTGGGAGGTGTCACTGGTCTCATCTGAGATTTCAGTGGTGCCAGTTAGTCCTGCCCCCTGTACCACACTCCCTCTCATAACACATGAACTGTTTTAGACAGTTGTTGGGGTCATTCATTTTTCACTGGTGACAGCTTGCCTCACACCCTATATGTTAGCCATGTCCCTCTCTATAACTCAAGAACCATTTGTCATGGTATGATTACTACCAGCGGTACGCAAGCTCCCTCTAGTGGTACTTGGAGGAACCACAAAATAAATAAATAAATAAATAAGTAAATTTATTTAAAAAGAAATGCTCAAAATATTACAAACTTTCAAAAAGTTTTGCCTTTTCTGTGATATTTTTGTTTCAATATCAACCTGCTACACAGTCAAATTCATGCATTCAAGTAGAATCTAAAAAAGAATATAAAAAGGTTCTCAGTAGAAATTGCTGGGTGGGTTTTTGTTAGCATCCTTAGAAGGTGGAAAGGTTCTGGCTGGAACCTCCAGAGAGCTCTATGTGGAACCATTACATCACAGAAGGTTTCTCTGTGGAATCTCTCAAAGGGGGTTCTGGGTGAATACTTTCAAAGATGGTTCTAGATTGAACCCTTTATGTTGGGTTCTAGGTAGAACTCTCTGAAAGGATTATAAGTAGAACCTCATATAAAAGGTTATAAGAGAAACCAAAAAGGGTTCTCCTATGCGGACAAGCCAAAGAACCCTTTATGGTTCTAGTTAGCATCTCTATTTGTGCAGATTAACTGTGACACGTTTGAATGAAATATTAGTGACATAACCTTAACTCAGCTCCAGTCAATTACCATAATCTGAATGAGGATGAGTGAGGATAAGCCTGCCCAGTCCTTGTCCTATTGTTCTTTAAACCACAGCCCAGTGGCAGCTAGAGTAGGAGTAAGAGCAGGGATTACATTCAGCTGTTCTGCCTCTATTTCTTTCTCAGCCATTCATTCAATCCTCGCTAAGTTCACCGGGGTGATACCAAGCAGGGAAGCAGCTCACTTTCATCTGCAGTGTAGCGGAGTAACCATGAAAGGATCAATATCTCTGAAGAAGCAATACAGTGTGTAGATCCCCTGGTACCTGTGTATAACTTGGCTTCTTCCCAAGATACAATTGTGGAGAAAAATGCCCTAATTCTGTTTATATTGAATGTATGGTGTAGTGTGAAAGAAAATATATTAAAACCCCTTGGTTGGGATTTTGCTGGATGACAACCTGTGTCACCCGACTTTACCTCCTCCACATGTCTCACACTCATGGAAAGAATGGGGTTTGCATTCTTGCTTTTGCTGAGACGAGGCCTCCAGCATCCAATTATTTCACTCCTTTAAATGCCTTCACAGCAAAACCCCTTCAAAGGCCTATTCTCTTCTTCCCTCTGTGTGTAGGACGTGATTTCACTCCTTTATGTCTTTGTAGCCCTTCCTGTCCAGTCAGCGGTGCCTAGAATGTGATTCACAGTCTCTAAATGTACCCCTGTCCCTTCTCTCCTCTTACTCTAATCTGTGTGCCAAATGCCATAGGACAGATCACAGCTGAAACAGATGGGAGGAACAGTCTTAGGGTTTCCATAGATAAAGAGGTAGCAAACCCATCTCCAGGCAAAATGAACCCTCTGAATGATACTCATTCTCCTAAATCTGATATTCCTGTGGCTGCTGGACATCACGCTGTGATGAGTCCCTGTGAGGGAAACCCTCTCCCTCATCCACTTATCTCCCTCACTCTTCTTTAGTTCTTAGAAAATCCTTTTTTGTGTGTAATCATAATCTCATCCGAGCGGATCCATCATTGCCATTGAGACAGTTTATGCAGCAAAGGGCCCTTAAAGTGATTCTGTAACAGGGAAAGTTTCTTTTTTTATTACTGTGGAGCACCCAGTCTGCCTCATTTCAGCTATTTTTCTCTGCAAATTAAAAACAAACAAAAGTGGGAAGCCACTAGGGCAAAGACAGGGAATCTGTCATTTAGGTGCAGTGTTTCTGAACAGTAGAGTTTTTCATGTTGACCCATTTCTATTTTATTTTTCTGCAAGGTGTTGGACAGTCCATGCACTGAGGGGGTTCATTCATACTAACCTTTCTGTCTTACATTGTTTTGTTTATTTTGTATATATCACAATTACATCTCTTCATACTATCAGCACCCTGCTGCTTTATTGTTCATTCTGTCCTGAGCATATTTACCTGTTTAACAAATGTGTTTTTTTGCTGCTATGTGATTAGATGCTAAACTGCATTTTATTTATCTTTACCTGACACAAGCTTGGAGGGCATCATGCAATCACTTGTGTGTGTGATTAACAATCAGCTTAGCCATTTTTGTGCACATTCATCACTGTATGTTGAAGTGCCTCTCTGATTCACAATTTCTTTTTTTAATGCCTCCACACCAGCGACAGTGGCCACAGACATAATGTTTCCGGGTCATGTTGTTTTTGTGAATACAATATCTCAAGAACACCTTTATTCAAATTTATCACAAATGACTGATGGACTCCAGGATGAACTGATTGCATTTGGTGGTCCGAGGTCAAAGGTCACTGTAATGTCACAACACACATTTTGGGCTGTAACTCAAAAAGTCATACTGTAACTAGAAGCGGTCACCCAGTAGAGTGCAGATCCCTGCCAGGCAACAGATGGTGAAGCACCTTCTGCAATGCCACCACAACTGCCAGCTGCAACCAGTGGAAATTTGTAAAGTTCCACCAACATTAATATGACCTCCACATATGTTGTCCCGAGCTGAAACAAGCTAAAAACTCAAACTGAAGCAGTTGCTGATCACTTGCATCCCCTAGCAGCTGGTTAAGAAGAGTGAGAAGTCAGGTGTCACGGGTTGTAGAAAACAGTGCAGTCAAAAAATAGAATTACTTTCTCACAGTTGTGTTTCTCCACCAACCAATCAAGTTACAGTTTACATCCATCTGTCCAGACTCATATAATGAAGCCAGTGATGGGAAACTAACAAATTACATTTATTGAATTGTGCACGTCTTAAATTTTGATGTGCTACTTCACTACATTTTAGAGGGAAATAATGTACCTCATGTTTATCTGACATGTAGTTGCTGGATACTTTTAAGATAAAGATTTTCAGAAAAAAGAAGCTAACTATAGAAAAAAAAACAATAAATAACTGTTTGAGGTCTAAAGAGGTAAAATTATTCAATGTGTCAGAAAAAAAGGCAGCAATCAGAAAAAAGTCCCAAAAGTTGATATAATCTTGTATATCAGAATGCTGTTTTTTCTTCTTTCTCACCTCATCAATCATCTCACAACCCTACAGATTTATCTTGTGACCTTTTAGAGGGGCCCATACCGTAGGTTGGGAAACACTGGCCTAAACCATCTAACTATTTTAAAATAACAAAACTAGCTCCACCTCAGCCAGCTACAACAGTAAAATTCTGCTTGCACATTGTTGCATCAGTGTTACCAGTTTAATGATGTCAGATGTAATAATATAACAGTTACAGGGGACTTTTTACTGCAGAATGAGTACTTTTACTTCTGAATACATGTTCCACCACTGGTGTTGACAGTTAAAAAAAAAAACTTTGTTAATGTCATCACTTTGAAAATAATTAATAAATAAATAATACCATAACTAAACATTTTGTTGTTGTTAGGGATTGACTCTAAACAGTTACAGTAAGACCTTCACTCAATGATGAAGAGCATCCAGAACTTCAATGCTTCTCTAATTTATTTGAATGTTTTTTTCATGTGACAAAAGAGGGAAGTCAGATTCAGATTCACATTATTTGAAACATTCATCTTTGAGGCAGTAGTGCTGTATAACAGCATTTTCTAAAGAATCTCAGTGTGGCCAATAACAACAGGGTTTGTGACAAATTAATCACACAGCAGCCTGAACAACAACAACATCCTTATAGTGGAAAGAGGAGGGCGCCACTGAAGGTGTTGTGGTTATTTACATTGTCAAGAAGAGAATGGCCTGATGGGAGAACCAGATGAATTTCATCTCCTGCTGTCAGCTCCAAGACAACAGAGTTAGTGATGTACCTGTAATGCATATTGTCATTCCACTCTGCATTATACATGATGAGCTGGTTGTTCTTGAAGACTTGTACACCCACATGATCATCATGATGACCACACATAGTGAACTGGAAATAGTAGACCCCTTTGACTGGTGCTGTGAAGAAACCTACAGAATAGAAAAGTAGAAAGAATAGAAAAAGTACCAAGTCATTTATGTAAATTTACAGAATCACATGTGTGTGTGTGTCATTTTTTCCAGATCATGTGACCTGCAATAGTTTACCTGTAGTTGGATTATAAGCATTGCCAATGTTGGTGAAGACTTTGCTGTATCTCAGTGTGATGGCTGTGTTGTATGGTCCAACATCTCCTGCATCAGTCAGAGCTGCATAAAAGGCCACCTTTGGTTTCTCTGTTGAGACATAAAATTAGATTTATGTCATTAAATTTAACTTGGACTAAAGAAGCTGTATGTGTGTGTATGTGTGTGTGTGTGTGTGTGTGTGTGTGTGTGTGTGCACGCACGTGTGCGTGCATGCGTGTGCATGAGTAGATACAATCATTACCTGCATTTTCTCTCTCCAGCTGATCAATCCTGGACTTACTGATGAGAATTTCACTCTCACTGCTCAGTCTGGTCTGCAGGTCTGGAGTTAAAGAGTTAAAGAGAAGAACATCAAAATATCAAACTATTAACATACACAGCAGCTTTTATACAGTATCTTGACATCTTAGCTGTTAAACCATTGCTCAAAATGGACTAGAAATCATTGTAAAGGTCCATGACAGGATTTAACAACATAATGACAAAATTTGTTGGTGCCATTCAAAACAGGCAACATGCCGGTTACAAAAATGATTCACAGAAGTAAGTCAACACTTATGTTGTTAAGGTTCGATGGAGTCTGGGCAACTAAATGATTTGCTACATTTTAGGGGAAGGTTGTGGTTCTTAAAAGCACAATCATCACCTGCATTTTCTCTCTCCAGCTGGTCAATCCTGGACTTACTGACGACAAGTTCATTCTCACTGCTGCTCAGTCTGGTCTGCAGCTCTGGAGTTAATGCAGTGACAGAGAGTTACAGAGAAGAATCAAAATATCAAATGCACTACATATTATATGCAGTATGATCTCCAGAAGTTTAATCCTATTGACTTTGGTGATCCCCTGTCTTCCACTGGCACCACCATGAGACTGAAATTTGTTGCTGTGAGTGAAATACTGCATCAGATATTGGATACGTTGCCTTTAATATCAGTACACATATTCATGCCCCAATCAAGTCTTATCACTCTGATCCTATTCATTTTCTTCTAGCACCATTACTGGTTCACATTTCGAGCCAACACTTTGCTTTATGACCAAATATCTAAACATATTTAACACTTTCAGTTGCATTTTATTTTTTTAAATATGCTGAAACTGAACTTATGTATAAAGATGTATATATGCAAACATCAATACAGGTTAAAATAATAGCATAGAAACTATGAAACGTATTAAACATCATACTTGTTAGTAAAATACCTGCATTCTCCTTTTCTAGGTCACTTGTTCTCCTCTCTGTGGCAGTTAGTCTGATTTCCAAAGACATCAGGTCTGCAGCTAGGACTGAAAAACAGGAGAAGTTTGATTTTTGTTTGTGAACGGTTAAATTAACAGTTTAATTACCTCACTGAGATCTGTTTTTACACTAAATGTAACTACATTATCCTATCCATACAATATTGACTACATTTTACACACACAATAAGTGTGCCAGGGCGCTGACACACTTCACTTAATAGCAGTGTTAATTTTGACAAGAATTTTTCATTTCATTTTAGTCACTCACCAAAGACTGGATTTAGTTAGTCACATTTTAGTCTTTTAGTTTTGTTTTGTTTTAGTTAAAATTTAGTCCGTGGAAATCAGTTTTACTTTTAGTCTCATTTTTCTCATTTTTTAATTTATTATAAATTAAATAATAAATACATAATTTAATAATTAATTTATCATTATTTATTTTTTCCGCTGAACTTAAATCCACAGGGCTCTCCATCCTCTTTGGGAACGATACATTGAGTCTTTTCTTCGGCTGGAAGGTAACAGAAGTGTGTCCATAAATCCTCTCTTCTTTTTCATCCCACTTGACAAGTCGCAGCGTTTGTGTGGCAAAACTGGACGTGCACCGCCACCGCGCGGAGGTCATCCAATCAGAAAGATAGACTGAGAGTTTTCATTTGAGTTAAGATAATTAATTGTTTAAAAAGGAAAACAATCAAGGCATTGCGATGGTTGTAATTCAGATTGGCCGGCCGGCCAGCGTCATCTTTTTCACGTTTTTACTCGTCAATTGATAATGAACAGAGATTTCGTTTTAATTTTTGTTGTCAGTACTTCTTAAATTTACGTTCTCGTCACAAATTAGTCACGGAATAAAGGGTCGTCCACGAAAAGTTTTCGTTTAAGTCTTAGTTGACAAAATTAACACTGCTTAATGGAAAACATAGCAATCAACAGGAAAAGTAACCAGTCTGTACCAGTATTCTCTTTTTGCAGCATCTCCACAAGCAGATCGAGCCTCACCACCATGTCTCTCAGTGCCCTCACTTCAGCCCAGATGTCAGGGGTGGTTTGCTCTGTGGTCTGTTTGGTCCATTCTTCTCCAAGGCCTCCATCCTCCCCCTGAGCCCCCGAACCACACAGAGCCAGCAGCAACAACAGCAGACCAAGATCAACCCTCATCGTCCACGTCCACGTCTTCACAAAGGTACTGTAGAGTTGACCTGTCTTATATAGTCTCCAAACTTCAGCTGGCTGAGTGAATGGAAAAAACAACAAGTGTTTGAGTTTGATAGTTTGATTCAAGGCCTCAGATGATTCAATATGATCTCTGTGCTGGTGAGAAAATACAAGCTGCTACAGGCTGCTGGAACACTTTGACTATGAGACCCTCTCATGCAGACTCAACTGTGCACACACTGTGTTTATTAATACACACACACAGACACACACTCAGACAAACACACTTTTCCAAATGCAGAGGCCTTTTAATGTGACTGAGAGTTATCTGATTAAATTCAGAGAAGTGAGTAAAGTTTATTCTTCACTCTGTCTCTCTTCTTATGTCTTTCTCTCTGATATTTAAAAAAATCATGTAGAAACTGTCCTCTGTTAGAACATTATGATTGTCTTTTACTTGTAATATTACAATTATTTATCTTACAAATTCTCACGGAAGCCCAGAGAAAGTTCATATCTGTTCTCTTGACCCTCTGGTGGCAAACAAAATATTTAAACTCAATGTGGACAATACAAACATCCTTCATATTGCTGTTATGGTCGGGTCAGAAAATCATACATTCAGTATTTGAGTGATTCACACTGTGAAGGCTTTGTTTGAATTTCTGATTATACAACATTTTATAGGACTTTGATTATGTTTTTATTTCACTGTAAATATATTTGTATAGATTAGACTTAATTTTGACATAAAACAAACATGAAAAAGTGTTTTATGGGCCCTATAGACCAACACCTGGTTAGATTTCTTGTGGTTTATTTGACATAAACTCCTGTTAAGTGTTGAACACACTGTGCAGTTGCATCATCCAGTCACCATGATTATCTTCTACTATGTTTATTTTGATTTGGATCCAAACACAGGAAAAATATCACCTTTAGTGGACTGTGTTGGTTTGTTAGACGTGTAGCTCTTCTGTTGCTTTTTGAGTATTTTGTTTAACAACATACAGTATTTTCTCTATTTATCTCAAACTGTTGATTGGAATTAAACTTGAATGAAATGTCCAATTTTGACTGAAGACTTAAATCAAAACATGTCTAAGATGCCAGTACATAATTCTTCAGGCCCATATCCTCTCACTTAAAAGTCAAACTGCACCATGGTTTGTGTAAATGCAGTGATGTAGAACTACATTTTGTGTTTTCTGTGGTGAGGTTTTTATTCAGCTAAATCACAATTCATGTTCATGTGCACTAGCAGTTCAGTGACAAAAGTTCAAGACATTACCCTCTCACTGAAGCACTCTGAGGTCTGTGCAAACACTTTGATGCAATACTGAACTTTTATCACCAGAGGACAGTATTTCTCTGCTGTATGAAAAGTATCAGCTGCAGTAAATCATATAGACTTGTGTACTTTTTACTCCACAACATTTATCTCTGACAGGTTTTACATAAAAATATGATAATCTGAGAAAAACAAATGTTTTGTCAAAGACTGAACCAGTTGTTCCCATCCTTCTTGACCTGTGACCCCTTTAAAAGAAACAGTGTGTATCTGGGGCCCTTTGCCACATTTCAGATGACAAAAAAATATTTATCAGAACTTTCTTCCAGAGAGACATTTCTCCTTTAAACTTCTCACATTAGTCAATTTAAATTACTGAAAAGGTAAGATTATCCAATAATTCACAAAAAAGGCAACAACTAGAGGAAAGTCCCAAAACTAAATATAAATTTGTTTAGCAGAACTTCGTCTTCTTCTTCTTTTGTTTTTCTTTAGATTTTTCTTCTTCTCTCCCCTAAGATTTATCTTGTGACCCTTTTGAAGGACCTATAAGTTTCTATATGGAGACCTTCACTCAACAACAACAAACAGAATCCAAAAACTTCAATGCATATTTGATTTATTTGAAAGAAAGAAGTCAAATTTAGAATCACATTATTTGAAACATGCAGTAAATGTACAGAGATTTGTCTTGGAGGCAGCAGTGCTGACATAGATCAGAATTTTCTAAAGAATCACATTGTGGCCAATAACTACAGGGTTCATGACAAATCAGTCACACAGCAGCCTGAACAACAACATCCTCACAGTGGGAAGAGGAGGGCGCCACTGAAGGTGCTGTGGTTATTGACATTGTCATAAAGAGAATGGCCTGATGGGAGAACCAGGTGAACATCATCTCCTTCTGTCAGCTCCAAGATAACAGAGTTAGTGATGTACCTGTTATACCCACTGTCATTCCACTCTGCATTATACATTATGAGTTGGTGGTTTTTGAACACTTGTACACCCTGATCATCCACTTCGTGACCACACACAGTGAAATGGAAATAGTAGACCCCTTTGACTGGTGCTGTGAAGAAACCTACAGAGTAGAAAATGAAAGAAGCACCAAGTCATTTATATAAATTTACAGGACCACATGTGTGTGTTGTTCATTATTGCCGGATCATGTGACCTGCAATAGTTTACCTGTAGTTGGATTGTAAGCATTGCCAGTGTTGGTGAAGACTTTGCTGTATTTTAGTGTGATTTCTGTGTTGTATGGACCAACATGTCCTGCATCCGTCAGAGCTGCGTAAAAGGCCACCTTTGGTTTCTCTGTTGAGACATAAAAGTACATTTATGTCATTAACTTTAACGTGTGTGTGTGTGAGTGTGTGAGTGTGTGAGTGTGAGAGTGTGTGTGTGTGAGAGTGTGAGAGTGTGAGAGTGTGAGAGTAGATACAGTCACCTGCATTTTCTCTCTCCAGCTGGTCAATCCTGGACGTAGTGACGACAAGTTCACTCTCACTGCTGCTCAGTCTGGTCTGCAGGTCTGGAGTTAATGCAACAACATTACAAAGAAGAACATCAAAATATCAAACTGTTAACATCCACAACAAATTATATTGACCCTCATCTTATCTCTTGAACCACTGCTCATAAAATTACTGTTAATGTCCATGACAAGATTAAACCATATTTAACTGTAACTTAGAGCCTAATGCCTAAATAACAAAATGGGTTGTTTGTTTATGTTGTCAGAAAACAACCAATATGATTGTTGTAAAAAAAAACACACTAGTCATTTCTCACCTGACACCTACATGATTAAGGTTTGGTTAAGTTTAGGCAGCTAAAACTTTTTGCTCAGTTTTAGGGGAAGGTTGTGGAAAAAGAAGCCATTATGGGTCATTAACCAAAATGCATCAGTCTGACAACAAAGTTGTTCTAAATACTATGAGTGTTGCTGGTGTTTTTGACCATTTAAGATTTCTTTCCTTCCTCCATGCACCTTGACACATGTGACTCGAGTTTGTGAACAGTAAAATTAATTTCTTAAACAGTTTAAATGACACAGTGAGATCTATTGTATGTTTCATTTAATAAAGGTGGATTGTCGTAAGTATCCATACCATATTCATTTTTAAAGATTCAGTCAAACTGGAATTAAAACATTTTTAACATTCAACAGGAAAAGTAAACAGTCTGTACCAGAATTCTCTCTCTGCAGCTGCTCCACCAGCATCTTGGTGACGATCAGCTCAGTCTTCAGTTCATCCACCTGGCTCTCACTCTCCTTCACTCTGGCCTCCATGTTCCTCAGCTCCACCTTCAGCTCCACCTCAAGCCTCACCACCATGTCTCTCAGTGCCCTCACCTCAGCCCAGATGTCAGGGGTGGTTTGCTCTGTGGTCTGTTTGGTCCATTCTTCTCTGAGGCCTCCATCCTCCCCCTGAGCCCCTGAACCACACAGAGCCAGCAGCAACAACAGCAGACCAAGATCAACCCTCATCGTCCACATCTTCACAAAGGTACAGTGGTAGAGTTGACCTGTCTTATGTAGTCTCCAAACTTCAGCTGGCTGAGTGAATGGAAAAAACAACAAGTGTTTGTGTTTGATAGTTTGAGTCAAGGCCTCAGATGATTCAATATGATCTCTGTGCTGGTGAGAAAATACAAGCTGCTACAGGCTGCTGGAACACTTTGACTATGAGACCCTCTCATGCAGACTCAACTGTGCACACACTGTGTTTATTAATACACACACACACACAGACACACACTCAGAGAAACACACTTAATGTTAAGGTGCTTTAGTTTGACTGAGAGTTATCTGATTAAATTCTGCAAAATTGAATCAAAGTTTATTCTTCACTCTGTCTCACTTCTTCTACTTCATGCTGATTATACAACATTTTATAGGACTTTGATGCTGTTTTTATTTCACTGTAAATATATTTGTATAGATTAGACTTAATTTTGACATAAAACAAACATGAAAAAGTGTTTTTTATGGGCCCTATAGACCAACACCTGGTTAGATTTCTTGTGGTTGTGGTTTATTTGACATAAATTCCTGTTAAGTGTTGAACACACTGTGCAGTTGCATCATCCAGTCACCATGATTATCTTCTACTATGTTTATGTTCATTTGGATCCAAATGCAGGAAAAATATCACCTTTAGTGGACTGTGTTGGTTTGTTAGATGTGTAGCTCTTCTGTTGCTTTTTGAGTGTTTTGTTTAACAACATACAGTATTTTCTCTATTTATCTCAAACTGTTGATTGGAGTTAAACTTGAATGAAATGTCCAGTTTTGACTGAAGACTTAAATCAAAACATATCTAAGATGCCAGTATATAATTCTTCAAGCCCATATCCTCTCACTTAAAAGTCAAACTGCACCATGGTTTGTGTAAACGCTGTGATGTAGAACTACATTTTGTGTTTTCTGTGGTGAGGTTTTTATTCAGCTAAATCACAATTCATGTTCATGTGCACCAGCAGTTCAGTGAAAAAAGTTCAAGACATTACCCTCTCACTGAAGCACTCTGAGGTCTGTGCAAACACTTTGATGCAATACTGAACTTTTATCTCCAGAGGACAGTATTTCTCTGCTGTATGAAAAGTATCAGCAGCAGTAAATCATATAGACTTGTGTACTTTTTACTCCACAATATTTATCTCTGACAGGTTTTACATCAAAATATGATAATCTGAGAAAAACAAATGTTTTGTCAAAGACTGAACCAGTTGTTCCCATCCTTCTTGACCTGTGACCCCTTTAAAAGAAATAGTGTGTATCTGGGGCCCTTTGCCACATTTCAGATGACAAAGAATATTTATCAAAATTTAGCAGAACTTTGTTTTTTCCTCTTTCCTCTCTCATTAATCATCTCATGACCCCTAAGATTTATCTTGTGACCCCTTTGAAGGGTCTGGACCCCAGGTTGGGAAAAAAGATGAAACCATCTACTTTTGGTTATTTAAAGTAGTTGAAAATAATAAAATTAGCTTCACCTTCATCAGCTACAACAGTAAAATGCTGCTTACACATTGTTGCATCAGTATTACCAGTCTAATAATGTCAGATATGATAATATAACAATTACAGAGGATGTTTTACTGCAGTAAAAGTACGTTTACTTCTGAATACTTCTTCCATCACTGGTGCTGACAGCCGGGTTTGTGCATTGTTAGAGATTAAATCTTAACAGTTACAGTTTGTGAACATCAGTGCAGCTCATCGAATTGTCTCATGTAAAGTTTCTATATGAAGACCTTCACTCAATGACAAGAAAGAGCAGAACTTCAATATTTCTTTGATTTATTTGAATGTTGTTTTCATGTGTTGACACAAAAGGGAAGTCAGATTCAGATTCACATTATTTGAAACATGCAGTAAATTTACAGAAATTCATCTTAGAGGCAGCGGTGCTGACATAGATCAGCATTTTCTAAAGAATCACATTGTGGCCAATAACAACAGGGTTTGTTTGTTTTTGTTTTTTTTGTTTTTTTTCGGGCTTTTGCCTTTATTGTGACAGTGATAGCTGAAGAGTTGACAGGAAAGTGGGTCAAGAGAGGGGATGGCATGGAGCAAATGTGCGACAGGCAGGAATCAAACCAGCGGCCACTGCAGAGGACTAGCAGCCTCAGTACATGGGGCGCACGCCCTACAACTGAGCTACAGGGGCGCCCCAATAACAGCAGGGTTTGTGACAAATCAATCACACAGCAGCCTAAACAACAACATCCTCACAGTGGGAAGAGGAGGGCACCAGTGAATGTGCTGTGGTTATTTGCATCATCATAGAGAGAATGGCCTGATGGGAGAACCAGGTGAATTTCATCTCCTGCTGTCAGCTCCAAGACAACAGAGTTAGTGATGTGTTCATTCTCATGAGTTTTGTTCCACTTCACATTAAAAATAATCCTTTGGTTGTTCTTGTACACATATACACCCATATGACCTGCGTCAGTACTTAACAAGGTGAACTGGAGATAGTAGACCCCTTTGACTGGTGCTGTGAAGAAACCTACAGAGAAGAAAATGAAAAACAGTAACAATTGATGTATGTAATTTACAAAACCATGATCATGTGACCTGCATTGGTTTACCTGTAGATGGATTGTAAGCATTGCCAGTGTTGGTGAAGACTTTGCTGTATCTCAGTATGATGTCTGTGTTGTATGGTCCAACACTTCCTGCGTCAGTCAGAGCTGCATAAAAGGCCACCTTTGGTTTCTCTGTTCACACAAAAAAGTTAATGTAGAAAGGGGTTAACCTCAACCTGGACTAAAGATGTGATCTATGTGTGCTGTGGATGAGTAGATACAATCATCACCTGCATTTTCTCTCTCCAGCTGGTCAATCCTGGACTTACTGACGACAAGTTCACTCTCACTGCTGCTCAGTCTGGTCTGCAGGTCTGGAGTTAATGCAACAACATTACAGAGAAGAACATCAAAATTTCAAAGTAATAAGATGCACAACAAATGATCACATCTTGACCCACATCTTATCTGTTTGTCCAGTGCTCAAAAATGTATTAAAAACTACTGTACATGTCCATGACAAGATTGAACTATATTTAACTGTGACTTAATGTCTAATGCTTGAATAACAAAATGGGTTAAATGTCATACTGCTGCATTCCAGGTTAAAGATCAGAAATCTGACAAATCATTATCATTTTACTGCCTCCTGATTGATCAGCAGCTGAAAACACAATTGACAGTGAGTGGATGGACATCAGGCCACATTTCAAGATAAAACAACATATTTGATAACTCATTAGTTAAACAACAGCTTACATTAGCATTAACTACCTCCTGGCAGTACAACATTTGAACTTCACCTGAGTGTGACGTCGGAGGAAAATGGCCACCTTTTGAATGTGGTGAATTAGCACATCTCTGCACACGTCCTTTGCTCAAATTAGCTAAACAGCTCAGCCAATCAGCAGAGAGAAAATCTTTGCCGTCTCTGGTTATTGTTGAAACTGTGTACAAACGTAGGTGTTGTAGTAATGTGAGGTTTTTGTTTTATCCACTTTTGTTGTAAGAATAGATTTATTTCATTATGGAGACACATTTTTTAATAAATTGTGAGGCTGAATCAATGTGTCCCTAATGACCCTCTTACAAAGTCTAATAAAGGTCTAAGTGTTGAAAATGATACACTTTTGTTTGCAATCCAGTTTTGTTGCATTGTGTCCCTAATTAGCCTGCCGGAAAAGTCTAATGAGGGTTTCATAATAATAATAAGTAAATAAAGATGCAATGGTTTCCATAATCTGATTATACTACGGTTGGATAGTGACATGGTAGAGCTATTTTTTAATCTGTTTGAGATAAAGAAAAGCTTTGTTGGTTTTATTAGTTTATTGTTGGGTGAATGGTGTCTAATATGAAAGATATTATGGCTTGTTATGTCTTACTAGAGTACCGTTAAGTGTATAGTACTTAATTAGTCACATGACTTGACCTAAGTCAGACTTAAGTAACACCTTTGAGGACTTGAGATTTGACAAACACTAAGAAAAGACTTGACTTTGACTTGGGATTCATAATTTTAGACTTGACTTTGACTTGAGACAGATGACTAAATAGACTCAGTGATCATGTTGTCAATGACACTAGTAAGAAGGCAACAGCTGTATGCAGAGTCATTTGAGAAGCACCTCAGACAGATGAGTTAATAGGCCAAGGAGAAATTATGTGAAATTATCTTTATGCTACTCAGAAAAACAGGAAAAACAGAAAATGGGTGAATAAATAATGAATACACATAATAAATATTAAAAATAATTCACATTTTTCATGTGGAATAATGAGGATGAATTAAAGAGTTTCACAGCCTGAAGACTGACATACAATGGAGGTACAACTTCTTTTTGAAGACTAAAAGAATAAAGTATGGAAGCTTTATATTATATTTATATGGTGCAACTTTGTTGTGTTATGACTGGTCAGACTATTTACCTTTTAAATACATGTTTTAAACACAGGAATGTAAGAAACTGAAAGGTTCTGTGATGTTAGTAATTAAAGCAGATATGAGAAATAGTACAGTAATGCTATTCCAACATGCACATATACATGTCCATACATGTGCACGTGCGTATCTGTGTGTGTATGAATGTACTTCATGCCACCGCTGCATAAATCAGCGCCCTATTTGGGCCACCCCAGTCAAAAAAGTCTGGACACGCACCTGAAACTTATTAAACCATCATGTTTGTCAGTGAAATACCTGCATTCTCTTTTTCTACATCACTTGTTTTCTTCTCAGCTGCAGTCAGTCTGTTTTTCAAAGATGTCAGTTCTGTGGCCTGATCTGAAAAACAGAGGAGGTTTGATTTTAGTTTGTGAACAGTTAAATTAAATTCTTAAACAGTTTAAATGACACAGTGAGATCTATTGTATGTTTCATGTAATAAAGCTGGGTTGTCATAAGTATCCATACCATATTCATTTTTAAAGATTCAGTCAAACTTAAATTAAAACATTTTTAACAGTCAACAGGAAAAGTAAAGTCTGTACCAGAATTCTCTCTCTGCAGCTGCTCCACCAGCATCTTGGTGACGATCAGCTCAGTCTTCAGTTCATCCACCTGGCTCTCACTCTCCTTCACTCTGGCCTCCATGTTCCTCAGCTCCACCTTCAGCTCCACCTTCAGCTCCACCACCGTGTCTCTCAGTGCCCTCACCTCAGCCCAGATGTCAGGGGTGGTTTGCTCTGTGGTCTGTTTGCTCCATTCTTCTCTGAGGCCTCCATCCTCCCCCTGAGCCCCTGACCCACACAGAGCCAGCAGCAACAACAGCAGACCAAGATCAACCCTCATCGTCCACGTCCACGTCTTCACAAAGGCACAGTGGTAGAGTTGACCTGTCTTATATAGTCTCAAAACTTCAGCTGGCTGAGTGGATGGGAAATACAACAAGTGTTTGAGTTTGATAGTTTGAGTCAAGGCCTCAGATGATTCAATATGATCTCTGTGCTGGTGAGAAAATACAAGCTGCTACAGGCTGCTGGAACACTTTGACTATGAGACCCTCTCATGCAGACTCAAACTGTGCACACACTGTGTTTATTAACACACACACAGACACACACTCAGACAAACACACTTTTCCAAATGTAGAGGCCTTTTAATGTGACTGAGGATCATCTGGTTAAATTCAGAGAAGTGAGTAAAGTTTACTTGTAATATTACAATTTTTTATCTTACAAATTCTCACTGAAGCCCAGAGAAAGTTAATATCTGTTCTCTTGAGCCCTCTGGTGGCAAACAAAATACTTAAACTCAGTTTGGACAAAAGCAAACGTCCTTCATATTGCTGTTATGGTCAACGGTCAGAAAATCATATATTGAGTATTTGAGTGATTCACACTGTGAAGGTTTTGGTTAGATTTCTTGTGGCTGTGATTTATTTGATATAAACTCCTGTTAAGTGTTGAACACACTGTGCAGTTGCATCATCCAGTCACCATGATTATCTTCTACTACTACGTTTGTTTTGATTTGGATCCAAATGCAGGAAAAATATCACCTTTAGTGGACTGTGTTGGTTTGTTAGACGTGTAGCTCTTCTGTTGCTTTTTGAGTGTTTTGTTTAACAACATACAGTATTTTCTCTATTTATCTCAAACTGTTGATTGGAATCAAAGTTGAATGAAATGTCCAATCTTGACTGAAGACTTAAATCAAAACATGTCTAAGATGCCAGTATATAATTCTTCAGGCCCATATCCTCTCACTTAAAAGTCAAAGTGCACCATGGTTTGTGTAAACGTTGTGATGTAGAACTACATTTTGTGTTTTCTGTGGTGAGGTTTTTATTCAGCTAAATCACAATTCATGTTCATGTGCACCAGCAGTTCAGTGACAAAAGTTCAAGACATTACCCTCTCACTGAAGCACTCTGAGGTCTGTGCAAACACTTTGATGCAATACTGAACTTTTATCACCAGAGGACAGTATTTCTCTGCTGTATGAAAAGTATCAGCAGCAGTAAATCATATAGACTTGTGTACTTTTTACTCCACAACATTTATCTCTGACAGGTTTTACATAAAAATATGATAATCTGAGAAAAAGAAATGTTTTGTCAAAGACTGAACCAGTAGTTCCCATCCTTCTTGACCTGTGACCCCTTTAAAAGAAACAGTGTGTATCTGGGGCCCTTTGCCACATTTCAGAAGACAAAGAATATTTATCAGAAATTTGTTTAGCAGAACTTTGTTTTTTCTTCTTTTCTCTCTCATTAATCATCTCATGACTCCTAAGATTTATCTTGTGACCCTTTTGAAGCGCCTGTACCCCAGGTTGGGAAAAAAATGATTAAACCATCTACTTTTGGTTATTTAAAGTAGTTGAAAGTAATAAAATTAGCTTCACCAGCTACAACAGTAAAATGCTGCGTACACATTGTTGCATCAGTATTACCAGTCTAATAATGTCAGATATGATAATATAACAATTACAGAGGATGTTTTACTGCAGAACAAGTACTTTTACTTTTGAATACTTCTTCCATCACTGGTGCTGACAGCCGGGTTTGTGCATTGTTTTTACTTTGAAAATAAGAAAACTTAATATCATAATACCATTTTTGTTCTTGTTAGAGATTAAATCTAAACAGTTTGTTTGAAGTTTCTATATGAAGATCTTCACTCAATGACAAGAAACAGAATCCAAAAACTTCAGTGAATCTTTGATTTATTTGAATGTTGTTTTCATGTGATGACACAAGAGGGAAGTCAGATTCAGATTCACATTATTTGAAACATGCAGTAAATGTACAGAGATTCATCTTGGAGGCAGCGGTGCTGACATAGATCAGCATTTTCTAAAGAATCACAGTGTGGACAATAACAACAGGGTTTGTGATAAATCAATCACACAGCAGCCTGAACAACAACATCCTTACAGTGGGAAGAGGAGGGCGCCACTGAAGGTGCTTCGGTTATCTGCACTGTCATAAAGAGAATGGCCTGATGGGAGAACCAGATGAATTTCATCTCCTGCTGTCAGCTCCAAGACAACAGAGTTAGTGATGTACCTATAGTGCCCATTGTCATTCCACTCCTCATTATACATGATGAGTTGATTGTTCTTGAAGACTTTTACACCCACATAATTTGTTTGGAAGCCACCCACAGTGAACTGGAGATAGTAGACCCCTTTGACTGGTGCTGTGAAGAAACCTGCAGAGTAGAAAATTAAAAACATACCAAGTCATTTATGTAAATTAACAGAATCACATATATGTGTGTTGTTAATTTTTTCCAGATCATGTGACCTGCAATAGTTTACCTGTAGATGGATTGTAAGCATTGCCAATGTTGGTGAAGACTTTGCTGTATTTTAGTGTGATGTCTGTGTTGTATGGTCCAACATGTCCTGCATTAGTCAGAGCTGTGTAAAAGGCCACCTTTGGTTTCTCTGATGAGACGTACAAGTTATTTTAAAAAAGGTTTATTTACTTAACCTTGACCTGGACGAAATATATGTGTGTGTGTTGTGGATGAGTAGATACAATCATTACCTGCATTTTCTCTCTCCAGCTGATCAATCCTGGACTTACTGACGACAAGTTCACTCTCACTGCTGCTCAGTCTGGTCTGCAGGTCTGGAGTTAATGCAACATTACAGAGAAGAACATCAAAATATCAAAGTAATAAGATGCACAACAAATGATGGCATCTTGACCTACTGTACATCTTATCAAACTTAAATTAAAACATTTTTAACAGTCAACAGGAAAAGTAAACAGTCTGTACCAGAATTCTCTCTCTGCAGCTGCTCCACCAGCATCTTGGTGACGATCAGTTCAGTCTTCAGTTCATCCACCTGGCTCTCACTCTCCTTCACTCTGGCCTCCATGTTCCTCAGCTCCACCTTGTGCTCCACCACCATGTCTCTCAGTGCCCTCACCTCAGCCCAGATGTCAGGAGTGGTTTGCTCTGTGGTCTGTTTGGTCCATTCTTCTCCGAGGCCTCCATCCTCCCCCTGAGCCTCTGACCCACACAGAGCCAGCAGCAGCAACAGCAGACCAAGATCAACCCTCATCGTCCACGTCTTCACAAAGGTACAGTGGTAGAGTTGACCTGTCTTATATAGTCTCCAAACTTCAGCTGGCTGAGTGAATGGAAAAAACAACAAGTGTTTGTGTTTGATAGTTTGATTCAAGGCCTCAGATGATTCAATATGATCTCTGTGCTGGTGAGAAAATACAAGCTGCTACAGGCTGCTGGAACACTTTGACTATGAGACCCTCTTATGCAGACTCAACTGTGCACACACTGTGTTTATTAATACACACACACACACTCAGAGAAACACACTTAATGGTCAGATGTTTTAGTTTGACTGAGAGTTATCTGATTAAATTCAGCAAAAGGGAATCAAAGTTTATTTTTCACTCCGTTGCACTTCTTCTACTTCATGCTGATTATACAACATTTTATAGGACTTTGAGGATGTTTTTATTTCACTGTAAATATATTTGTATAGATTAGACTTCATTTTGACAT
>JAJHUR010097449.1:0-15000 GCA_027495735.1 Lutjanus campechanus
CACCGCTGGTCCTGGGAAACACGTATGCTTGTGCATACGCGTCCCCCAGGCCCCGCGGGCTTGGCCCCCTAAAAATCCGAACAAAAACAATAGGGTTCCCAGCACCGCTGGTCCTGGGAACCGCGTCTGCTTGCATACGCGGTCCCCAGGCCCCGCGGGCTTGGCCCCCTAACTATAAAAACTTTAACAAAAACAATAGGGTTCCCAGCACCGCTGGTCCTGGGAAACGCGTATGCTTGCATATGCGTCCCCCAGGCCCTGCGGGCTTGGCCCCCTAAAAATCCGAACAAAAACAATAGGGTTCCCAGCACCGCTGGTACTGGGGACCACGTATGCACAAGCATACGCTGTCCCCAGGCCGGGCTTGGCCCCCTAATTAATATCCATGACCGCTGGTCCTGGGAAACGCGTATGCTTGCATACGCGTCCCCCAGGCCCCGCGGGCTTGGCCCCCTAAAAATCCGAACAAAAACAATGGGGTTCCCAGCACCGCTGGTCCTGGGAAACGCGTATGCAAGCATACACGGTCCCCAGGCCCCGCTGGCTTGGCCCCCCAATAATAAAAATCTGAACAAAAACAATAGGGTTCCCAGCACCGCTGGACCAGGGAAACGCATATGCAAGCATACACGGTCCCCAGGCCCTGCGGGCTTGGCCCCCTAAAAATCCGAACAAAAACAATAGGGTTCCCAGCACCGCTGGTCCTGGGGACCACGTATGCACAAGCATACGCTGTCCCCAGGCCGGGCTTGGCCCCCTAATTAATATCCATGCCTTTCATCTGTATTTTAGTAGCCAATAAGATGATCTGATAACATACGGGCCTGCGAAAACCAGGTGATACAAACAAAAAACAAAACAAAACGCTGCAGCAGCAGCAGGTTTGGAGTAAGGATATTAATGATCAGTCATTAATTGATCAATCACAGTTAAGAAAACAAATTAACAAATTAAGAAATGTATTGGATATTTAATCAATAGTCATGGCACTAACTGCCCCTCATCTGACATTGTTTTGTCTGGTGGAGCCATTTGTTGAACAAAAAAACTTATTAGGGGGCCAAGCCCGCGGGGCCTGGGGGACGTGCATGTAAGCATACGCGTTTCCCAGGACCAGCGGTGCTGGGAACCCTATTGTATTTGTTAAAGCTTTTAGGGGGCCAAGCCCGCGGGGCCTGGGAACCCTATTGTATTTGTTAAAGTTTTTATAGTTTTTTTATTCTTCCCTTGGTAAAAGTGGTGCTGCAGGCTAAACCGTGCATGGCAGGGCAGTGCAATTTGCAGGATTGGTCCAGACCCCTGCACGGACCTGAGACACAAAAAATGACATATGTCTGCCAGCAGGGGGCGCTAAAAGCAAGGGCAGCGCGTTTTTGGCTATAACTCCCACACCATATGTCACACATTCAAAATCCTCATATCCACAGATTCCCTGCATAGCAATGAATTGAATGGGCTAGGCCACGCCCATTTCCGCCCTTAATTTTTTCCCCGCAAAATCGTGAAAACTGGGAAACCTACTTTTTCGAACTCCTCCTTGGCGTTTTGTCCGATCAGTGTGAAATTTGGCCCGTACAGTCTTGAGACAGACCTGATCTAAAGTTATCAAAAGAATTATGTTTGGTCAAAATATGTGCAAATTATTAATGAATATTTTTTTTCTAGCTAGCTATAAAAATGCGAATAGTTGCATATCTCGGTCAAAATAAATGCTAACGACACCAAATCTGAGATCCTAGGTTGCCATGAGACTGCGGGTGTGTACACCAAATTTGACTAATGTTGGCCACTAGGGGGGGCTGCAAATATGGGACATTTATATCTCTTAAAGGGCAACAGCGATTTTTACGAAATTTGGTGGGTATGATGCTGGCTCACTCCTGAGACCACATCTTGAAGGTAATCACGACTGCTCAAAGTGGGCGGGGCTTATTACGAGATAAACAACATTTATTTCCGCTCAAGTATTATGCTGACGGCTGTGAAATTTACAGGGTATATATAGATAGACCACCCATACAAAAAAAATTGCCTCTAGTCCACTAGATGGCGCTGTAACACACGCAAACGCATTTTGGCCTGTAACTTCCACAATTCAAATCACATCTTCACAATCTTTATATCCTTGTCTTCCCTGAATAGATCCACATCGTGCGACATAGGCCGCGCCCACTCCCACAGCAGATTGCTCTTTGTAAGTCCCTACACGTCAAAAACCTACTTTTTCGAACTCCTCCTAGGGTTTAAGGTCCATCTTCACGAAACTTTGCATATACATTGTCCAGACTTCCCTGATCAAAAGTTATCAAAAGAATTTTGGTACTCCAAAAAATACGGTACTTATACATAAACATTTTTTTCCGCTAGCTAAAAAACACATACCGTTGCATATTTTTGTCAAAGTAAAAGCTATCAACATCAAACTCGAGGCACACATTTCAGAGGGCGACCATAGGCAATGTGCCAAATTTGGCGCAAATTGGCCCATAGGGGGCGGTATAAACAGAGAAACAAAAAGTGACATGAAAGTTGATCAGACTCGCACAAAATTTGGTGAGCATGATGTGGAGTCACTCCTGAGGCCAGCCCTAAAGTTTATTAATGTTTGGTCAAAGTGGGCGTGGCTTATTACAAAAACACATATTCAGCCTTTCACACTTCCAGTGCTCTTCCCATTACAATAAAGCAGTGACGAACGGGCCCTCACGGCCTGCGCGTGTCGGCATGCAGGCGATCCTGATTTACGTTCTGCTTTATTCGCGTTTCGTGGGCTCTGCAAGAGCCGGGGCCGAGTCGCGCGGGGAGCCTTGGCCCCCGTTCATAACTGCTTGCAGTTCTAGTTGAACTTAAAATGAGAAAACATTGAAGATGAGAAGAAATGTGTTTGGCATCTTATAAATTATTAACGATTAATTGATTGTTTGTGTTTTCAGTTTTCAGTTAAGAAAAATGCATTTTGCAGCCCTAGTTTGGAGAAGAGACAGCGAGCACTGAGCAGAGCAGAGGAGGAGCTGAAGGTCATTTTTTATTTATTTTTATTTATTTAACCTTTATTTAACCAGGTTTGTCCCATTGAGATCAATGATCATTTAGACTGAAGATTTGGAGAAACAGAAACCCCGACTGATAATAAACATAAAGGGCCCTATCTTACACCCGGCGCGTTGCCGGTGCGCCGCTAGCGCATGTGACTTTCCTATCTTAGACCCAGCGCAAGTGCCGTTTTTGCCATGTCTGTAAGATGGCAAACTCACTTGCGCCGGGTCTGATCCGCTGTGGGCGGGCGGTCTGAACATATAGGCAAAACACAGGCGTGGCCCGGCGCGTTTGCTATCTTACAGTTGGCGCGCTGGAGTAAAAACCACTTGAGCCTTAGAGCCCTGTCTTACGCCGGTCTGAAGTGCAATGGATTTAATTTATTCAAGGTGTGTCCAAATCCTCCTTTGCCGTCCCCTCTCAGGGGTGCGAGTGATATTTTGCCCTGCCCCGCCCAACGCGCCGCCAGCGCAAAGCAGCAAACACCTATCATCTGTGCCCTGGTGCCCTCATTAATTCACCGGTGAGTTTAGGCCGAACATGCAATAAACCAATCAGAAAGTCAGCTCTCATCGCCTGTAAGAGGTTGGTGCGCCTGTGGCGGATGCAGTGGCAATGACGGCAGATCTACAAGGAGGAAAGAGAAAAGATTTTCAAAGCGAGGATACAGATCTCCTGGTTTGAGAAGTAATAGTGCGACAGCGTGCGATATAAGGAGACACGTCTCCAAAGCAGCTTCACTTGTAAATAGTTTATTTTACATGAACACCTGCAAAAACCATTACAATAAATGAACCGCAAATGTCATGTAAATATGTAATTATCTCCTCCTCCAGTCTTCCTCCTCTGCCCCGTTACAACACAATCAGAAACGCACGGGTATATCCAACCAGCTCCGTCAGTAGCACACACACCGTTTTCTCTCCGGGTTGGGCAGCGGTCAAATATTGTGTCTGTATGTTATAGATAATAATTGTTTAATCATTGTTTTTCTGGATCACACAAACAGGCAGACACAAACAGCTGTCATGCTGACTCATCTGATAAAGACGATCTGACTTTAGATTTATTAGGCTTTATAATGACAAATAATTTCTTTTTCCTTATTAGTGAGTTTATGTTAAAAGACACACTCGCACACGGCTGTTTAACACTTATGAAAGGTGTTCTGTGATTGTGGAGACATGTGTGCGCCTCAGCTTTATTGCTGATAGAAAATATGTTTAAATGACACTTTACTGATCCGCACTCCTGTGTGGGGAAAGGAATGAACAAAAATTAAGGTGTTTTGTGATTTTGAAGACGTGTGTCTGTTTTGGCCAAACTTGCCAGTGAATTAATGATGCACTTGGGAACAGCTGATAGGTGTTTGCTGTTTTGCGCTGGTGGCGGGGTGGGTGGGGCAGGGCAAAATATCACTCGCGTCTCCTGGGGGAGACGGCAAAAGAGGATTTGGACACACCTTGAATATATTAAATCCATAGCACCTCCCCCTTGCGCCTTGCGCCGACCGTAAGATAGAGCCCAAACTGTTGTTTGGGCATAGTACAGTAACTGGTACTATGAGAAGTTTTGGTGAGGAATACTATGTGCTTTTACTTAAGTATTTTTGTAACACCAGTACTTTTACTTGTAATTTAGTAATAGGAGGAGGGGAAGAAAAGATAAAGCTCAGCACCTTCTGTGGCATGACCTGGACCTTCTGTCTGAAGCACTTTGAGACAAACTACAGACTGATCACAGAGATTTCAGCCATTAGCAGGCATTTCCATTTCTGTCATTTTATTGAAGTGAAATGACAAAGTTGTATCTGTGTCGACATGAACCACTTTAATGTGTATTTCAAATGAAGTTACAGTTGGTTATGTGGGAAATGACAATAGTATCAAAAATATTACATTTCAGAGAGCTTTAAAGGAACATATTTGTGTCTTGCATTATTTGATCATGAAAAATTATAGCTATAGATTTTCATAT
Source organism: Lutjanus campechanus (assembly GCA_027495735.1). Classification (NCBI taxonomy): domain Eukaryota; kingdom Metazoa; phylum Chordata; class Actinopteri; order Lutjaniformes; family Lutjanidae; genus Lutjanus; species Lutjanus campechanus. Next base: position 5,014 of record JAJHUR010097449.1, read on the forward strand.
ATTTCCATAAACTATGAAAATAATCCTACAGTGACTAACTCACTTTATTTAGGTCATTATTATGCCTGCTATTGATTTAGTTAGTTATGTAATTGTAGATTGGTACTGTGAAGCAGATGTGACAAATCATTCTGCACTTTTACTGTAACTGCAGTGCCATGCCATGTCCTCCTTGTAATTAATGGGCAAAAACACTTGTATAGCCCTTTAAACCATATTTTAGCGGTACATATGTTGAAGTGGTGTTAAGAGCAAGAAATGAGCATTGAGATATGTGTCAACCATAAAAACATAACGGCACGATTATGAAGCCAAAAAGAAAATAATAAAACAACCTGTATTATTACTCCTTGGGGTGATGATGATGTGTTCACTCAACATTCATGGTTGATCTAACAACCTCTGTACTGTCAAAACTGTAGAATGACTATCCAGGCTGCTGGAGTTAAGGTTAGCCGTGTTAGGCATGATGCAGCTGTTGAGGTGAACTTGTTAAGCTACAGTTTTAGCTTGGATATGGTGGTATGAGGACTTTCCTAGAGGTAAAAGTGGACCAGGATCCTGCTGGGGTATCAGGCATCGGAACGGTGGTTGGCTCTCTCTTTGGCCCTTCTTCTGGCTCGCTCCAGTTCAGCCATCATGGGCAGAGGACCCTCATACATGTTGGTCTTAATAGCTCTCAGCTTCTCCTGGTAGTCCTTTGGCAAGCCGTTCTGCTCTGCTCCCATCACGATCACCTGCAGTGGTTGATGAAGCTCAATATATTGACTGTGCTTATACTGAGGTCCCTGATTTTCTCATAACAGCCACATTTCTTCCCAGTTCACTGTTTTAATGTTGTTTTAAATGTATTTTAGACACCTAAAAAAATCAGTTTAAGTGGACGCTATATTTAGAATATTTTCACCACTTTACCTTGCTGTCAGGGAGACTTTTCTGACAGGAAACTGAAGTTATATAATATCATCAAAGTCCTTTGTCAAAAACAACTTTGTCATTTTCTTCACATGACATGAGAGTTGCTGCCTACTGCTGCTTCAGTGCTTAAGTTTGTTGTGTTGTTGACTTCAGTGAATCCAAACTGACCTTTTAAAACACCACAACCACACAAACAAACAAATAGAGGTGGAAAGAGTACTGAAAATCTCTACTCAGTGTACAGCTACTGTTAAATTACTAAAATATTACTCAATTATAAATAAAAGTACTGGTGGTAGGAAAATACGTAAGTAAAAATGTGAACTCTTCATCTAAAAATAACTACTATTAGTATTAGTATTAGTTACTTTTTACGTGTTGATGTTTAATACATTATCAATAGCAGCATTCAGCCAAAGAGGTTTCTCTTTCTCCAAATCTTCTAAATTTCTCCAAACTCCTTCTCTGTCCTGCTTAGTGCTCACAGTCACCTTTACAAACCAGGTTGCAAATTTTGTGTAATTTCCTTAACCAGTAGTTGAAAATACTAATAATGGATTAATCATGAATAATCAATAAGATTTTTTAAATTAAAAAAAATCTCATTTAAATTTTCTGTTTTGTCTTTTTTTTTCTTGTTTAAAGTCTGAGCTTCCTTATTCAACAAATGGATTTTAATTGGTTGAATTCTCAATAGTGATTAAAGTGATACTGCACTTTGTTAGAATAAGCCACTCAGTATGTACTCACCACTATGCCGATGTGATGATGGGTGAAGGTCTTCAGTTCACCAAACAATCCTGGAGTTTTAGGAAAAACAGGGTAGCAGCCTCATCCAGTACAATGGCAGTGAATGGTGACCACGGATAAAACGTTAAAAATAGAACACAAAACAAACACAAAATGTCTCCATCCTGCTTGTGTGGTGTAATCCAAGTGTCCGCGAGCTGCGACATTAAAAATTAACCGCAAAAGACGCCATTTACACCATGTTTTTAGCTGAAATGTCAACTGTAGCATGTAGCCAGTAGGATCTTGCAAGACTTCTGCACGTGCGTCCATTAAGATATACAGAGTCTCGCGAGATCGACGCCATGTTTACATCCTACCGGCTACATGCTACAGTTGCTACAGTAGTCATTTTTAATGTCGTGGCTCTCAGACACTTGGATTACACCACACAAGCTGTATGGAGACATTTTGTGTTTGTTTTGTGTTCTTTTTTTAACGTTTTATCCGTGGTCACCATTCACTGCCATTGTACTGGATGAGGCTGCTACCCTGTTTCTCCTAAAACTCCAGGATTGTTTTGTGAACTAAAGACCTTCACCCATCATCACATTGGCATAGTGGAGAGTACATACTGAGTGGCTTATTCTAACAAAGTGGAGTATCGCTTTAACCAATTAATCATGTATCATTAACATCCTTACTCCAAACCTGTGCTGCTGCAATGTTTTTTTTCTCCATATGTCCTGTTTTTGTCGGCGTGTTTGTGATCAGATCATCTTATTGGCTACAAAAATGCAGATGAAAGGTTTAATAATAATTCAAATTGTAGTCAGTACTCTATTATGACTTTAAAAGTAACTAAGTAGATTACATCTTGTAATGCATACCTAACTACAAGTAAAAGTACAGACTTGAAAACCTACTCATAAAAGAATAAGTACCCCAAAATACTGCTTTATTACAGTACCTTGAGTATTTGTAATTTGTTACTTTCACCCCTGCATACAAACCTATCGAGGCAGCAGTAGAGCAGCAGCTCATGTGTTTACCTGCGAGGTAAAATGACGGATGGTGGCTTTGGAGAGAGTGATGGCTGGCATGTATAACAGACAGCAAGGTAAAGTGGTAAAAATATTCTAAATAAAGGGTGCACTTATACTGATACTGATTCTAAAATAGATTTGGTTGCTGACCCTGTCCACACACACAGCTTTGCCTCTTGCACTGGTACTCCTGCTGCTTCCCCAAACTGGGCGCCAGTGTGTCCACTGTTATCTACTGTAGATACACTGAGAAGTACCTCATACAACAACATTTCAAAAAAATCTGGACTATCCCTTTAAAGTCAGTCATTCATTGTACAATGGTCCATTGTCATAACTCACCTTCCTTACCAGGGGCAGAAGCAACTAATTACAAATACTGAAATTACAGTAATTAATTGGGTACTGTTAGAATTCCCATCCTTTCATACTGTTAAGGCCAAAAAACAGCCACTAACAAAAACTGCTGTAAAAGTATGTCAGATAAATATATATATGTATATATATATATATATATGTATATATATATTACATAAATGTGTTAATTAACTTCAGTTCTGATCAAAACTATTAAATATTTTTAAAATTTTTAGAATTTTAATATTTTAAATGCCAATTTTAATAAGTGGTGTCACCGATTTTGGGGGGAAAAAACACAAAATGACTGATTTTCAATATAAAAACTTATTGGAACCTGGAGATTTTTTTAACCTGTTATCACAGTCTTGGATATACTAAAGATTAGTGACAACATTGACTTTGATGCATTATTAGTTTTTGTGTACCATCAGATTCAGAAAACTGAATACACATTGGCAGTGCATGGAGGACCTAACTCCTAGAAAGCCTAGAAAACTTACTGTCTCTCTCTCTCGCTCTCTCTCTCTCTCTCTCTCTCTCTCTCTCTCTCTCTCTCTGTGTGTGTGTGTGTGTTGGAGAGAGCTTGGCTAATGCAAACAAAACTTTGATCTTTGCGAGAAAATCATAACATGACACATGGCGGACAAATTCTCCTGCGCTCTTTGGAGATGATGCAGCCTGACCTGCCCAGCAAGCTGCAGGATTCTCTCTCTCTCTCTCTCTCTCTCTCTCTCTCTCTCTCTCTCTCTCAGGATCCTCTTCTCCTCTTCTCCGACTCAGACGACTTTAAATTAAAACAAAACGAAATTAAAACACTTAATTTTCAGATTTTCTAATTGACTTACTTGATTTATTTGTAATGATTTACTTGATTTATTTGTAATGATTTACTTGATTTATTTGTAATGATTTACTTGATTTATTTGTAATTTGTATATTTTCTGATTCACTTTTATTATTGTACCTTATTTGTAAATTTGTAATGGCTTTTATAATGGAAGTCTATGGGGAAATTTCAGCCACTAACGGGAGTAAAAGTTTAAATCTGATGGTACACAAAAACTAATAATGCATCAAAGTCAATGTTGTTACTAATCTTTAGTATATCCAAGACTGTGATAACAGGTAAAAAAAATCTCCAGGTTCCAATAAGTTTTTATATTGAAAATCTGTCGTTTTGTGTTTTTCCCCCCAAAATCGGTGACACCACTTATTAAAATTGCCATTTAAAATATTAAAATTTATTAATTATTAATTATTAATTAAAAATATTTAATAGTTTTGATCAGAACTGAAGTTAATTGACACATTTATGCAAAAAAAAGTAGAAAAAAATATTTATCTGACATATTTTTATATGTCGGTTGCCAATAAGATAATCTGATTGCAGAGAAGAAGTTCAGAGGATTTTAGACTCAAGCTTAGAAGAAACAGAAACCTCTTTGATTGAATAGCTGCCACTGATGATGTATTAAACATCAGTGATTAAAAAGTAACTAAAACTCTAAGTAGTTGTTGAAACAAGTACTTTGTACTTTTACTTAAGAATTTTTAACACCAGTACTTTTACTTGTAATTGAGTAATATTTTAGTCATGTAACAGTACTTGAGTACAGATTTTCAGCACTCTTTCAACCACTCTACATTGCTAATGCACAAATTGTATGTGTTAAAGCATTAGAGTTATTGTGTAGAGCAGCTGTGTAGTGGCAGCATGTTAGCACCTGCTACAGTCCTCTGTCAGCCTGTCAGGATCCAAAGATCCCAGTAACTTTGAGCCCAGCATAACAGGGGGAACAATATGGTGGACTGTGTGGAAACACACTATAGAAGACAAAGCTGTGACCACAAAGCCACGCTGTCCCTCTGAGCATGCTGTTTTTCTCTCAGGCATGTTTGCAGCTCTCACATGTGCAAAAGAACAATCTGGTATTCAAGCTGTCAGATCTGTAAAAACTAGCATGGCAGAGGGGGCGTGTCCTCACTGTTTGACCTGTTGATCACATAGTCAGGTGACGAGGGGTGTGACCAAACTGATCCCTATTCCAGATGCTTCACACAGAGAAATGGGTAGGAGTGAATAGGTGATGATGCCTCTGACCTGATTCATGATCGTATTCTTTTGTCTTCTAAATCCAAAACAACAACATCGTGTTTGATATCACACAGAGTGAGAAGGGGCCATTAAAAAGGTCATTTACGGGGTCACCCATGGGTGACAGCCTGCTTATAATTCTATGACTGCAAATTCAAAATATATCACTGATCTGCCTTATTTCATACTTCAGCCCAGAGTGGAGATGTGAGCTCCTTTCATCCACTGACACTTTGCTTTGTAAGTGGTTACTCAGTACTGTGTGTAGCTTTGGTTATGACCACAAGCTGTACATGTTTTACTTTGTTCCCTCAGTCTGGAATGTTGAATAGCACTAAATATTATAATTTATGACATGGCTTTGTTAAATACTTGATTCTGATTGGTTAATTCTAAGATCTGTTATTTCTGTACAGTAGACTCTGGAGGAACAATAACATCATTATTAAATCACTAAAATCATTTTTAAATGAATATTTTGGGTCAAATTATTGTTTTTTGGTACATAATCATGTAACAAGCAGGATAATGTACAGTGAACATGTCACTATTGTGAAAGCTATGAAATCTCATTTTCTCATCTCAGTTTAAAATGAATATTTTGTGTCACAAAAATGTGTGCCAAATATCTATACTTTTGGTGAATAACCATGTATTAAGTGGGATAAGTACACTGAGCAGGTCATTATTCTGAAATAAACCCATTCAGGATGATGCAAGACCCCTTCACTTCATGTCAGGGTCCCGCATCATGTCAGGATTTATTTCATAATATCAACCTGCTCACTGTACATTTTTCCTTACATAGAGCCTGGCTGGCAAATCATGGCAACAACATAATGTCATGTTTTGATATAATGTCCTGCTCACTACATGTGTATCCTCAAATTTATGTTTATGTACGACTAAGTGGTTTTGCTAGAAGCATGTTTGGAGGAAATGTAAATTCTTGATTGCCTTTTTCTTTTCTTTAAAGCCTTGTAGGACTTTTAACACCAGAGCCCGCAGCGCATATTGTATACCTGGCTTGTGGTTTGTTTAGGTTACTTTGGTTAAGCTTGTTTTGGTTAAATATTGAGGTAGGCAGGTTTATACTGAGTTGCCAAAACAGGTCATAATATAAAATGACATAAAAACATCATAATAATTTTGTGTCCAAGAACAGATATTGTAGAAAATGGAATATGTCTGCAGTGAAGATTTCCATTTTCAATATCAATTAAGTCCCCATCATTTTGTAAAAAACAAAGCAAAAAAACATAATGTGGACCGCATTCTTTTTCTCTTTAAATGTAGTCAATGTTGTAACTTAGTAATACATAGATTTCAGGAAAAAAGGCTTGCTTGCTCACAGTTCAAGGGAACCTCTTCAAAACAGTTTTTCAAAAGCCTGTTACAGCTTGTTACGGTGATCTTTCAGTCAGAGTGTGAAATTAGTGCCCTGCTGTCAGAGTGCTTCATTCATTCAGGAACCAAACACTGCTCCATAGTAGCAGAACTCATTTAAACACAGTAACTGCAAATATTCAGTGACTTCTATCATACTAATTCTATACAATCAGCCCACAAGTAACTGAATCGGACCGCAGAGCTTTTTGCAGATTGAATGTTGCTTTTTGCAATGTCTTTTGGGACTGTAAGCTGACCTTGCTCCAAAATCCTCACTTCTTCACTTAGTTGCTTTTTTGTGATTCAAGCAGATGCTGATGCCAGTTCTGTTGGGAATGCTCAGTCAATAAACACTGTCATGCAGAAAAAGAACAGGATTTATGGAACCTTCCCAATATACCCGCTTACTTAATCATATAAATGATTAAAGGACAAATCTGGTGATATACACTCAGTAGCTAAATGTACTGCAGTTTAACCCTTCTGGCTCCCCAAGCCCGAAATGGGCTTTTTTGTTTTTTTTTCTGCGTGTTTTTTGGGGATAACTTTGGCTGTATTGATGCCAGCTGTATGAAACTTTGTCGAAAAGTTGTTTTTGGTATGAATTTTGGTTTTCCAGAGTTTCCCCCCTCTACGGTCCTTTTTTCTATGTGGGACAACTTTTAGCCCAATCTGTATCCCTTACGGCCGAAGCGTCCCCATTGACTTCCATTAAAAACGCGTTTTTTGAGTACACTGTCTTTGCAATGTAATTTTTTTTTTTCCGCAATAGTAGACCCTCAAAAGTTTTCACATTTTCGACCAGATGGTGCCATTTACCCATATATTACATGGCTTTTATTGTATCATTCAAAAAGAAATACATATTTGATATGTATGGTGAGGACTGAAGTTGATAATTGTATTCATAAAAAAAAAAAGGAAAAATATATAAACAGGCATTATTTTTAGCAGTCAAACATGAATGACCCGTTTTGGGCCTAATAAGGGATACAGAAGGGGCTATTTTTATACATTCTGTCACTGCATTAAAAAAAAAGAATATCAAAATCAATTTTGGTGCCACTTTTTGACATTCCAGGCACCAATAAATCCAGCACAGAAAAAAATAATTTTGCATATAGAGAATGGAAAATAATCCACTTTATGCGTTTTTTGGCTTAAAAAATAATTGGACTGTAATGACAAAAACTGGCATTTAAGGGGTTAAAATTCTGAAAACAAATACATATTTGATATGAATGGTGAGGACTGAAGTTGATAATTGTATTCATAAAAAGAAATTAGGAAAAATATATAAACAGGCATTATTTTTTAGCAGTCAAAAATGAACGACCCGTTTTGGGCCTAAGGGATACAGATTGGGTTAAAAGTGAAGGGATGCATAAGGGTTAATCGCCTTAGAATAAATCCTCCCCTCCTGAAGGTTCTACTGTTGAGTTTGAACTGAAACTAAAGCCTGATACATCTTATTCCTCTGTGCCACAGAGCTCCATTGTTGATCAAGAACAATTAAAAACACACCAGTGAGCCAAACTCTTGAACTGCGTGACATGTTCCTTCATTATCTTAAACACACACACTGTAGGTCATTTTGGATTTAAAATAGTAAAACAGTTGAAATGTAAAAAAAAATAGTTTAGTAAAATAGTTTTATTCAGAACTGCACTTCAAATTCAAAATCTGAGGTGCCAGTACTTACGTATTTCTATTTTATATTACTTTATGTTTCTACTCCATTACATTTCAAAGGAAAATGCCCCTTTTTATGCCCCTGTGTTTATTTGGATAGATTCTAGTCACTATACAGATTAAGATTTTACATAAAAATATACATATAATAAGCTTATAAAATAAAACACACTGTAAAGATTAAACTAGTAGTCCCCAAACATTAGACTTGTGACCTCTTACAATAAAACAAGTGCGTGATTGGGTTCTTTGCCACATTTCAGATGTCTGTGAGTTGTTAGCATTTCCACCACGGAGACATCTCCCTTCTAAACTTCTCAGGTGGTTTTCTTTTGAATAACTTTTGAATAACTTGCGGCCCAAAGAAGTAAATTTTTTCTACATACATACTCTGTGTTATTCAATGCAACTTCATCAATGCAAAGATTTATAGAAAAAACAAAAAACAGATTTGTGCAGCAGAACTTTGTTTTTCCTCTTTCCTGTCCCATTAATAAGCCAAAAATGAACCCATAGGCCCCTCTAGGTTGAATAACACTGGACTAAACAACCTAACTGTATCTTAAGTAGATAAAATCTCCACCTCAGTCAGCTACAAGAGTAAAATACTGTTTCAACATTGGCATCAGAGTTAAAGTCTACTAGTAAAATTAATAATGAAATTTTACTGCATAACCACTACTTTTACTGTTGATAGTAAAGATGTACTCTGTTAATAAAACCTCTACTTTTAATGAAGTACATTTCATTTTCATTTTTAAGATTTCCATCTTCAGTAGGGACCATTGTGGGCTTGGGGCTGAGTACCACTGACAGGGTAGGGAGGTCAGAAGGTACTGAGAGGCTAACACATTGTTGGTTTAGGGCTTTTCATTGGATAATCCTATAAAACTTTTGGAAAAAATTAAGCCTACTTTGAGGACTATGTTCTCAACAAGAATCACTGCCCCAGCATTACATTGAAGAACTCTGAGCCCACAAGCAGGGATACATTGAAAGCAGTCTTACCTGGAGGTACTGTGGAGATGGTGGGGCGTACACACAGCTGTTCATTATGTAGGTACGACAGTTGAGCTCCTGGCCTTTTGTCTTTACGGATAGCTCCACAGGACTGTACGCACCTAACGTCACATTCTCTTGACTGAGTGTGTGCACACATGCACACACATAAAAACATAGACATGGTAGGTCTCAGTTTCACAGGAAAACATTCAAGGAAATCCATTTTTGTATAAATGAATGAGTGAAGACCTTACCTGTCTAGAGACTCCAGATCAGACATGTTCATCCTCCACACCACACCCCACACCTCATCCCCTGGGCTGTGCTCTATTGTGGCTACACCTCCATGCCACCGGTCACTGGCAAGGCCTTTATGGTTCCCAAACACCAGTTTATAATCCTGAAAAGGAGTAAAAGTAAGAAGTTGCAAGTGTGTAGTTAATATCGGATGGAACGTTGATGCCCCTACTGTAATATCAGACCGTACCTTGAGTCTGGCCACACAGTGTACTGTCGCAGAGGGGTTCTTGAGCTGGAGTCGCTCCTTCAGCAGGTTGCTGCCATATGCAAAATATAGGAAGGTGTGGTTATTCTCCATGCTGCCACTAGTTTCTGCCAGGAGGAAGATGAGAACAAGGAGGGTTGAGGTGAGGAAGATTATGAGCAGTTAGAGGAAGGCAACAGTGACAGAGATGGAGATCCGAGCTGAGCCACAGCTGAGTGATTGGAGGAGCAGAGGGCTGATGAGAGAGAGCA
>JAJHUR010097451.1:0-10092 GCA_027495735.1 Lutjanus campechanus
TTCACAACAGATCAAAAGTGCTCCTCAGTGAAGTGTTGCAACACTCTGCCATTATGATTTACCTGAAACAAGATCGATTACAAATATTCTGTGAATTTCCAGGAGGAGGGATTTTGCAGGAAATGGTAATTCTGCACAGGGTTAGGACAGTGATGGAATGCCTTCTGTGAAAATGATGTAAAGAAAAGAAACTAGTCATACGTTTGCAGTCTTTATGACACCTGGTACAACAAGTCTCTTCACAACAGATCAAAAGTGCTCCTCAGTGAAGTGTTGCAACACTCGGGGAATATCCAGTCGTTGATCCTCTCAATGAAACCAGTAGCTGGGAGGAGTAATTACTCACGACAAAGGATTAAGAAAAAATAATAATTATGTTCTACTGGTGAATTTTCCAACTCCAGCTTGAGATCCTGCTCACACAGACCCACCCATCACACACACAGCAACACCAACCCCAGACTACATCTGTATGAGACATAACCTCTAGGTTGTAGGATTGTAAGGAACAGGTCGTATTTATCACCACTCTCAACTTGGAATATTAGCCGGGACACTTTGATACTGTCACATATAAAAGATATATCATGCAACACTCCTCTCATTGTATGAACAGGAAATATACAGTCCAACATACAACTTAAAATGGGAGCAAACATAAACAGCACATCTATAGCTAATGCTCCTCTTATATGCTAACATGGTTTTAGCTTGATATTTGTTGTAGCTGTAACATAAATATCACAGTCACTAAGTGAACAGTCTATATTACTCAGACAGATACACAGGGTTGGGAGGGTTATTTTAAAAATGTATTCTGATACAGTCACTAATTACCTCATAAGTATCACAATGTTAAATTATGCACCGGAATCATACATGTCAGTATAGTTTAACTTACATTTAGCCAAAAAAATACACTAAATACCCTGCATTAAATATCGTCAAAGTCTTCACTACATACAGTATATCATATGTGAATCTTTGGATGATGGATTAAAAATGCAACTTTACTGGTTGGTAGAAGCATACGACCGCCAGTTGGCTATTCCAGTTTCTGGGTCCCCCAGAGAGACACATACCTGACACACACCTCCAAATCTGGCATCAAACTAGTTAGTGCAGCTCTTACTGGCATTTACCCACATTTGTTAAGTGGAAACCAGCAATAAGTGTAATGTGCCAGAATAGTTTGGCATCAAATCTTGCTTTGCTTCATCAAATAACCCTCTGGATCAATGGAACTGACACATATGGCTACAGAAGTCAATACAGAGCTGCAACACTGCATGTGTCTAATAAATATTTTTTACTAGAGAGTAACACTGTATATATCCAGTTGACAGAATTTTACTTTCCAAGGTATCTGACGTGACGGCAAGTCTTCAAGACTTCAGATCAGATCATTTTCATGAACTCTTTGTTCACTTTACATAACTAATCATGAATGGTGGAATCATTTATTTTGAAAAACCATAACTGCTGATCAGTTTTCCACTTGTTTAATTTCAAGGCCACCTCTTCGTTCGAGGAAATTCTTCCGCAGAACAATTTCCCAGACCAGCAAGTCAACTGATACTTTTAAAAGTGAACCTCATGCTTCCCACAGTGAAGTATTTCAGCCAGCTGGTGCACAAAATCCAGTCTTTGGCACACTTTGGGAAATCAGGGGCATTGCCAAGTCCACTCCCATTGGTAACTGGCAGGAAGCATTGATGAAGAGATATCAAAACAATAATAATGTTCTCACCGCTGAATTTATTTCACGCATCCTTAATTAATGATGCATCATTACTGATGCATCATTAATTACTGAAATAAGAAAAATGGTACAAAGTGGACACATACTTATCAACACTAAAGCAAAAGCAAAATGAGACATCAATCAATTTGGTTTTGTGTGACTGTTAGCATGGCTATGTTCTATTTAAATTTTTTTTTATATATATATATATACTTTATTGTGTCAGTACAGTATACAACATTCCTACAATGCACATCCTGTTATTTAAATAACTTGACACAATATTTAGTTTTTTGCTATCTTTCACCCATGTGGCACAATGTTCACATGTTCTATTTAAGGAAGTACGTGTGCATGATTACGGTCATAGCTCGCCTCTCCTGTTTGCTGGTAATGCAGTGGTATCCCATTTTCTTTACTTTAGCTTTGGGGCCACTGCTTGTCACTGCCTGTGAATGAATGGTATGTGGTAGGTTCAGGTGGTGGGGAGGATTCCTGTGGTTGTAGGAATTTCAACAATAAAAGCCCTCGAGGTCTTGTTGATTGTCATGTCAAACACACACAAATGACAACACAGGACTAATGGTGTCAAAAAAAGAAGAAAGGTCTGAGACATTCTTCTGGCAAAAAGTTGCAAAGCCTTTATTCTGATGACTTTTTCATTGTAAAATTCAAAAAATGGACAATGCTTGTACATGTTAAAATGGATAGATGGTATAGAGAGAACTGGACAACATCAGAGCTCCCTTAAAGTGGAGTCAAAGCATCTCGACTGCCCCCTGGTGGCTGGCTGCAGTACAGGTCATAAATCCTTCTTCTCTAATGTTAATAGATGAGATATGGGCCAAACTAAGATATTAGAGTACACATCAAAAAATGTTTCCCACAGATGGTTTCTGTCATTTTAGATGGTTCTTACCATGCAGATTTTTGTTCAAGGGTTCATTTTTCATATCAGTTTAGTTTTGTTTAGTTATTTGATGATATAAAAATGCGGGCTGGGTGGGCAAGGACTCGACAGCGAGGCTCCAAATGATGTCACCAGCTCAAGATGGCTTGTATCCAAGATGTTCTGGCTTCAGTTTTATACAGTGGGAGGAAGTGGAGAAGCATCATCCATCTTTTATTTATGTCAATGGGTAAAATAAAGCAGGGTCACAACCCACATGTAGCAGCACCTTCTTCAGGGTGTAACCATCAGCACACGGTTTCCCCTTTCCAGTACATACAAGATGACTGCAAACACCTGAACGTGAAGTCAGACAACTCCCAGATGACAAATGCAAATGTACAAATGTATACAATGAGGACGATGACAATAAGAAAGAAAAAAATAATGAGAGCAAAATAAAACATGGATTTACAAACAACAAAACAGAGAAAATGTATATAACAAATAACTATTTTCAGCACCAGCACTAGACTACATATATCACAACAACTACAAAATAGGACTGAAATCCATTTCATTTAGTCCTGGGTAACCTGCGACCTGCATTTCATGTCCCTCCTCCTGGTCCTACCCACACAACACTCTGTAAAACCCAGTGATGAATGCAAATATGAATGGCGAATGGCGCATCTACTTGTGGTTTGCATTGACTTGCATTGAAATGTCATTTTGCCGAAGAGGGAGTCAACGGCTAAAGGTACAGAGATGCTCTGGGCTAAATGCTAATGCCAGCATGCTAACATGCTGACATGTCAAAAAAAAAAGGCAAGGTAGAGCTGAGGCTGATGGGAATATTATTAGGCTTGCATGTATATCCTCATAAACAAAGTACTGGTTTAAATTTTTAGCTAATGATCACCAAAGTCATAACTCATCCCCCTGGAAACATGACTGTGTGTACTGCATTTCATAGCAGTCTGTACATTAGCTGTAGACCACAGCGGGGCACAGACCTACTGACAGACCGACACTGCTGTCCATAAAGCCATACTTGGCTAAAATTACATTTTCCCATTTACCCCATGTGGTATTTTAAATGTACCATGCTATATATAGGCCCTATGGTACATAGATAAGTTATTGTGTGAATCTGAACTGTCCCTTCAAAACAGAGTAACTCAAACAAACTAACTGATTGAGGCAGTGATAGACCAACATCTCCTGTGTTCTGTGAGGTAAAATGGATATTTTTGCCGATGGAATCTGCTGGCTTTAAAGAGGGTGATATTTAGGGTCTGAACACTGAATGGTGCAAGGCCTCTAATGGATTTGCTCGAATTCTTCTTTTTCATCCTCTTTATTCGCATTTATGAGGGCGTAAATGTGCTCGGTGGTGCATGAAACTTGGCACACAGGTTAGTTATGGTAAAAAAAAAAGTCTGATATAACTTTTGGCATTGGCCGTAGTCAAATGGCTTGGCCACGGCCTCTTAACAGCAACTACAGCGACAGCACGTTCCACAGGCATTCATGCATATGAGAACACACACGTATCATGCCCAGATGCACAAAAGTCTGTCGGGACCCACAGCCTAAAGGAAGCTGGACATTTTGAATTTAGTGGTCAGTTTCAAAATCAATGTGTGCCATCTAGACTAGTTTGTGATCAAAAGTTATTAAAAGATTTAGCTGTCGTTGATGGGCGTGGGCGTGGCGTGGTGTTGAATTTTGATGTCTTGCAAGGAAATACGAAAATTGCTATAACTTTAGTATAAATGATCCAATCTACACCAAACTTCACGTTTGATTAGAGTCCTGCTCTGAACACATCTACATGGCAATATACAGACATAGTCATAGCGCCACCTACTGGCAACAGGAAATGACATGTTTTGGCTTTTATGTTCCCCTAGCAGGTTGACCATATCCAAATCAAAACTGGTCAGAGAGACCTTAAGACCTTGGTAATGCTATATTGTGAAGACTGTGACATATCATCAAACAGCATTGCCATGATGGCATGGCGAACTTTCATGTTTCACCAAAACACAGGAAGTCATATTAGCTTTAGTAGACATGGTCAAATCTCCCTGAAACTTCACATGGATGATAATAGTCCAGGCCTGAACATATGAAATGACTTTCAGTGATGGGTGTAGCCAAATGGCTTGGCTACACCCTTTAAAAAGCAGGCTAAACAATTTCACCACATTCTATACTGAGGCAATCCAAAAGTAAAGGAAAGTAATCAGATTGCATTGTTTTAATATTGTGATTCTTGAATTAGTTTAATGACTACATTTTTTAACAGGTAATTAGTAACTTGGAATACATCTTTAAAGTAACCCTCCCAAACCTGCAGACACAACTGCAGAACGAAAACAGCTATGACACGAAACTGGAGAAAGAGACATTGCTGTTAAACTTTTTTTTTTTTTTTTTACCACAAGTCGAGTGTCATTTAGTTCAATTATATTTGAGAGAAGACAGACATTTTCAAAACTCTGCAACTCACCAAAACTGTACGCGTGGTGTCGTTGAAAAGAGTGCTAAATGTTTGATGACCACAACCATACATACACCGTGCTAACAGTCACACATGCTAAAAGCCATGATAACTGCCACACATGCTAACAGCCAGTCAACTTGCACAGGTTCATTTCATCTGCAGTCAAACACACCCAAACAATTCACATGACACATGATCTGAATCTTGTTCATTAGCTTGGATTCTCACACTGTTTAAATGGAGTGAACACATTCTCACTCTGTGGGGTTAAACAAGGTCTTTTCTGTTATATTAACCATGTGTTTCTTTGTCTTTGACTTACTGTGGTTGTTGGGGGCGGTTCACTTCCTGGTTGAACAAAAGGTGTGTCTGAGGGGCGGAGCCTCCTAAATCTGAAAGCCTGCTCATCAGAACAAACCATGTGCTGCCAAGTCAGAGGGGGGGTCAGGCTTTAGTTAGTTTTTGCCTTGTATTAGTTGTAGCTGGTGTCCATCTTGTTTTCCCCTTGTGTGTTATTTGGTTTGACTTGGTCACTATATATGTTCACTGCTGCCTACACAACACTTTCTTCCTTCCTCGGCCACAGAGACAGCTGTTCCATGAAAGAGGCTTTTTATGGACTCAGGTACGTTCAAGAATCAATTAATTGTATGAAATGTTTATGAGTGTTGATGTTAGAGGAGACAAATGGAAGAAAACCTCTTTTACCTTTGCAGCTTTCCCATTTTTATTATTTAAATTAAATTATTTATTTATTTATTTATTTATTTATTATTTAAAGTGTAGTTTTAAGTGTCTCATGTTTGTCTCTGGGAATAAAAAATTGCATGTTCCACCATTTCCTGTAGTCCACAATGTCCACATCACTGTAGGTTTCTACATTAATGTACTGTTGAAACCAGTGAGACCAAACGTCCTCCTTTCTACTTCTACTGATTTCTCTCATTTCTCCTATTTTCCTCTGAATGCTGTAGTAACTTAGGTCGACTGAGGCAAATGTCTGAGGCAGATTCAGCCAATTTAACTGTTTTTGAAGTCACTGCTGTGAACATAAATTGAAAATAATTCAATCTAAACATTGTAAGTGTGTCTTTAGCAAATTAACTCAAATGTATAACTTCACTTCTGAGTCTTGAATCATGTATAGTTCAATGAAATTGAAGGGAAGTGAAAAAAACAACAACACAAATTTAAAGCCTTCACACAACAACTGGAATATAACTGTAATCAAAATGATTTGCATAAGTGTCTCCAACTCTGCCTATTTCATTGACATAAAAAATGTCACCTAACTTGTGTCAGTTGCTGTGAAAGAGGTCTGAAGGATTCTGGAGTGAAGAAATTAGCCTGGCTGCCATGTTGGAAGTAGTCAATCAAGGAGCCAAACAAGTAGCTTGAGGGCGCCTCCTGAGGTGGCTGCTGTGATTTTTTAAAATCTTTTTCCAAATGGTCAATTTCCCTGTGACATCATAATGTTCAGCTCTCTATCAGTCACTGTGTTCCTCTGTTAAAAGTTTTAGCTATCGCTGACGGACATCAGTGTGGTGTGGGGTCAAGTTTTGATGTTTTGCCATGAAACAGGAAGTTGTTGTAACTTTGCACTTCATCGTCGAATTTGCCCCAAACGTAACATGTTTGATAAGGTACTCAGCCTAAATACATCTACAGGACAATATTTAGTCAGTGTTTCAAAATGGCTCCATCATGCCCCCTACAATATCTCAGTGAAGCACGGTACCCCACCCCACGGTACGTTTCATCAATATGTACAGAAATCAATAAGCATAAGATGTCCAGGTGTTCAAAAAAGCTTCTTGAAGTCACAACCTAAACCCAACAGGAAGTCAGCCATTTTTGAATTTCTCGGTCAGTTTTGTTGTATTTTAACTTATTTAAACTCCTCCTGAATTGATCAGATTGACTTCAAAATTGGTGTGAGCCTTCTAGACTACTTTATGATCAAAAGTTATTAAAAGATTTGGCTGTTGTTTAAGAGTGTGGCATGATGTTGAGTTTTGATGTCTCGCCATGAAACGGGAAGTTATTGTGATTGTAAAACAAAACGTGTTATCCCAAAATTTACGACAGAAACTATGCAGGAAGTATGTGTAAAAGCTCAGGAGGGCTATGTAGATGCTACTTCAGAATTTGAGAGGAAGGTAGACTGTGTTTTCATGCATTTACCCTCCACTACAGCCCTGTCACTACCAAGCCTGCTTATGATTGGTCTGTTTGCTTTTGAGGCGGGTCTTGAGGGCTAGAAGGTCAATGTAGAGGATTTGATTGAGGACGGCAGACGCGCAGAGCAGTCCACCGTGCAGTGCCCCAGCCATGCCGTTACAGAACACGTCCTGACCTGCACGCACACAAACACACACAGCAACATTGAGCGTGAGTGTCATTATCTCTGTAGCATCCAGACCAGATGAGAGCGTCCGTCAGTCACCTGTTAGGTAGAGTCCATCGATGGGCGTCTGTGGTCGTGTCCTGGCAACCGTTTCTGGGGTGAAGCGTTCCAAGTTGTGTTCTGCGCCGTACATCTCACCTCTCGGAGCGCCCAAATAGTGGACATTAGTTAGCGGAGTGGCAGCATCCACCATCACCACCTGAACACACACACACACTTTGTGAAGCACAGTCTATATAAAGCATTGGGTAAAAAAGTTACTACCTTTTTTTTATTGTCCCTAGGCAGAGAGAGGTTAGAGCTGGCTCACTCATTGGTTAGGACTTAATTACCAGGACATAAGACCATAGCCTCTGTATTTTTTTAGAAAGTGACAGGTGAATTAACCAGTCACATTGATTTATAGTGGGTAGGACCAAAAATCATCACTCTAGGACTTCTCAAAAGCCAGGACTATCTTGCTTGTAGTCAAAACTGATGACACGGACGGTGTTGCTAGGTGGCTAGCTTGATAATGTTACCCTCTCCAATGTGTGCTTTCGCAGCGTAGCGAAGGATCTGCAATGGAATGTATTATTTTAGAGACGGAAATGGCATCTGTTCCCAAGTCTGTCAGAAAACAATTTCCGGACAAACGCTCCCTCTAATAGTACGTCACATAGAGCTATATGTCGGTAGAAAGAAAGATCTGGCTGCCTGCTGTTCATTCCCAGAAAAATCTTTTTCCTTTTTGTTGCTTTTTTAATGTGTCTGGCTAAGTCCTGGTCGAATTTAAGTCCCTGCTCTAATTGCCACATTTTGCCACTGGCTTGTAAATAGATCAGAGGACAAAATGACAGGCACATTAGCTGACAAAATGCTATGTTTAGATATAGATTTGAAATAACTGAATTGACTCATCCACAACTGTGCAGGAATACACACAACAATGCTAATTCTAATTCTAATGGGCATAAGACACTCTGTTAGAAATGCAGCCATATCTAACACAACCACCAAAGGGAGAAATACATATGAGAGCTTGTTACCTAAGAGCTGACGATATCATTTGGAGGCTAGGCTTATGCTTTTGTAGTCTTTTGTTACAGGTGGCTTTAATCAGGTGATGTGTAAGTTTCATCCTCTGTTCTTCTGATTAGATAATTAGTCGTTTACAGACGCATCACAGAAATGCTACATTGCACGTAACTAACTCTATAGGTGTATAAATCAGCAAGCACACATATATTTTCACACACAGACATTCATACACACCTTATCTTGCAACTGAGGGAAGATTGTAAGTGCCCAGTTCAGCAGTTCTTGAGCCATGCTGTTTTTCAGATCCAGGTAGTCCTGTCCCCTCTTGCCAAGCTTCGTCCCCTCCCATTCCTCAAACCACTCATAGCGAGCCATGGTTAGCAACGTCATACAGGACTTACCTGCAGAGAGATATAAAGAGAAGTGAGGAGAGAGTGATGCAAATGTTTCAGCTCATTCAAAATTTTATCTGCTTGAATGAACAACTGGTTTTCCCAGCAAAAACACTGACTGTGGAAAAACTTTGGTTCATCCATAATCCAGGGTCTCGGTGAAGTTAAGTTCCAAAGACGAGTATCGGTCGGGTATCTACTCTGCTGTGATTGGTTTATCCTGATATTATCACCCGATAGATTTGTGTACATGTGAATGTGTTACCTGGGTGCCTGATGTTGGTTGTAGGATCTTTAGCAGATGGGAAGGTGATGAACATCATGGGAATGTTACCCAGTACCTCCTCTCTGCTCAGAGAAGAGTACCGCTCCATGCTTCACACAGAGTTGTGTGCATGCAAACACAGACGCACAGACACAAGATTATTAAACAGAACTTAATGTATAAAATACAAAATGCAATATAATGGAGACAAAGATGTGTTAAATTAACATGGAATGTGTGTGAACTTAAGAGGCTTTCAATGGATGGGTAGGAAAATTCTAAATAATAACTTAGACTCCAAATGTCAGCAGTAAAAATGAAGATTCGCAATATGATAGAAGAAGAGGAATGAAATGAATAAAATATAAGAAACCTACAGTGAATCCAAGTTATTGTCTTTATACATCCAGAAGTTGGTGGAAACGATGCCCAGCTCCTCTTTGGATCCATCCAGACCAACAAAGACCAAGAAGGAACCCATACCATGACGCACCATACCCAACAGTGACTGGATCTCTAATATACACAAACACATTATAGGAAATCTGCAGTAGGAAAAGATGGCATATGAGAAAAAAGTGCAGTGTAGTGCAGTGTTTCCTGGCTGCAGTCAAATGATCTACGTTATGTTACCTTGTTTTTCCTGTATGTGCTGAGGCAGAAACTTCTGGAAGGTGTTGAAGATTCCAGCATTGGAAATGACAACAGGGGCATGGACCTCAATCTCTTCTTGTCCTTTAAGCACTGTCACACCTAACACACGCACGCACGCACGCACGCACGCACGCACACACACACACACACACACACACACACACACCACACACACACACACACACACACACACACACACGCCTGTCTCT